>BPLR01016666.1:0-211663 GCA_021605095.1 Caerostris extrusa | reverse complement strand
GTTACGTATTGTCTGGTGTACAAGGATCGCTTGTTGATGGGTGCAGGTAGAGAAGATGATGGCAGGTGAACTTACTCTCTGTAGGGTTTCCATCTTCCCTGCTTGTGAAATTGCTCATTCATAAACAGGAAATAGCTTGTTGAAGAATCCAAAACGATATAGATATGTTAATTTTTGATGGTAGTAATATAATAGTAGAAGATAAAAATGATGTCTTGATGAGTTATCGAACTGTCATTTAGAAGATAGAACCGTGGCGTTTGGTCTAAGCCCACTGAAAATAAATGCATTGAATATAGAAAACACATCAAAGACATATTAATGTAAATTAAAAAATTTCAAGGAATTTTTTCTTTTCAAAACAGTGAAAGATCCACACAACGTTAAGGGGCCGGAAATAAATTTTTTTACTGTGTGGGCGGAACTAAAAAGTCTTTTCCACGTTGAATAATTCTGCATAAGCCAAGTTTTTCCGTTGGATTCTTGCAGGAGAGGAGGAAGTTATATAGCCATTTTCTATAAATTCCAGGAATTAAAATTGTCATTTGAGGATATCCTTGTGAAGCAGGTCCACAATTCAGTAGTGGACTTTGTTGCTTCTTTAACAGAAATGGGAATGAAGTGGTCTTCAATCAGTCTGGAAGATAAATTCTCTTCTGTCTTTGTTCTACGATGTTTTGACTTAAGAATGATAAGAAAGATAAATAAGAATCTTTTAAGTATAATTTCTTTATTTAACACAAACTCACAGCAAAGTATCCATATGTTTTATACCTTTGAACTCTCTTTTTATGTCCTCTCGCATTGCCATTTGTTGTTTATTTCCGCAAGCAATTGCGTGGGGGAAATTTATCACAGAGGTCCCCCACCCCACCCCAGTGGCAGAGATTTACAGAAAAGGAACAGCAAGATAATAAACAGTGGCTTAAATTAACTATACATAATTATAGAATCCGTACTGCCAATAATACAAGATAAACATATCGCGCGAAAGAGAAAAGAAAAAATGTAAATATCACATGTTGTATGGAAGCACATTTAACATATATATATATATATACGTATATATATATTACGTATAGGGATTGCAATATCCCGGATCAAAAGTTCAATACCGGTATTCGGTATTTTTAGATCTTGTATCGGGATACCGGTTTTAATACCGGTAGTAAAAATTTTCAAAAAGAAAGAAAACACAGGTGTTTCTTTGTTTTATTTGCCAGTTTATTAGAGAATGTAAATATCACAAAAAAATTTATTTATAAACTATGACAGTATATAAAGAATCGCAAAAAAGTAAAGAAGCATCTTATTTATTTAAATCACAAAAGAGAGTAAATATCACTATTCAGTCTGTGGTACTATTACAAATTTTTTTGAAATGTGATCTTAAAAAACATATTTCATCAATTGTACTATCAATAAGCCTGGAATGTAATTTTCTGCAAAAATTACCAGCTGTCGAAAACGTTTTTCAGCATCTACGCTAGTTGGTGGAACTGTTAGCAATGCGCCAATTCTAATTTATTTAAGATAAACTTTTTCCAAGTGTTTACCTCTAAAATCCCTATTACATCTTCAATTAAAATCTGTTTCTCGTCGGACTGTTTTGGATACAGCTGATTTCTGTCTTGTATTTTTGGTTTTTGTAGAAAATTTTTTTTTGTTTACCGCTAGTTCTTAAGTTTTTAGTTATTTTTTTAGTTTATAATTTTTGATCATTTTCTTAGACTTCAGCAAATTTTTGAAAATTTAATATTGGGCAGTTGTTTTTGAATCAATTCCCAATTCGAGAATGTGTGTCTGCAATTATGTTTTAAAACCTTGTATATATAAATCTGTAGAATAAGGCGAAATTAGATTTAAAAGGCGTAATTACCGTGGTGAATATTTGTTTGCATTTTGTTTAAAAGCATAAAATAGTAGGGCCAGATGGCCGAGAGTCTAGGCTCTGGCCCTCAGTACCACAGGTTTTGGGTCAGTGGGATGTCATGGATGTTCACTACAAACATCATAAGTTCAGAATCCAGATCCCGGTCTAATAGGAGCGATGTGAGGATATTAATACTTGCGTTCGTAGCGTATACGTATATAGCGTTCGTTCTTCAAGATATACGTGTCCCCTGGTTAGTGATAAATGAGTAACAACAGTGCAGCCCTTGCTTATGGCATAAAGATTAACTGTCTCTGCATTGAACAACAAGCATAAAGTAGTGATTTTCATCTGTGTAAATTTAAAGTATTTACAATCTAGCATAGGCCTGTTTAAATTTTTTGTAAAGTAAATTGAAAACAGCTCCCTATTGTATTTGTATGAACCATTTTGATTGGCTTTTATTGTCCTTCACTGAGAAAAAAAAAAAGCCCTCGCTTCCATCCGTCCTGAATGTAACAGAGGGACTGAAAAGTTCATAGGCTGATACATAGATGGCGCTATTAGTATTAAATCCATATGAATTTTAGTTAGCCCTAACCTTCAAAAGACACGTGTATAAATTTGCCAGCGGTTGCACTATTGGTATGTGAGTTATAGCATTTTTAGTGTTCATCACGTGCAGTTCACTCGGCTGACTGTCGATTGGACTCCGGTGTGAAATGATGGAGCCATGTTTCATCCATTGTCACATATCGACGCAAAAATTCGGGTTTATTAAGATTGAACAGCTCCAAACACTGCTTAGAATCATCAATTCGTTGTTGTTTTTGGTCGATTGTGAGTTCTGCGCGAGCAGTACTTTATTAACACACGAGTCAAAAAGCAATGCTTTATTAAACACACAAAATTACTTTTTATCCATTTTTTCAAACTAACAAAAGTTGCTTCACTAAAAATGCTATAACTCACGTACTAATAGTGCAACAGCTGTCAAATTTATACACGTGTCTTTTGAAGATTAGGGCTAACTAAAAATCATATGGATTTAATACTAGTAGCGCCATCTATGTGTCAGCCTATGAACATGTCAGCCCAACTGTTATTGCATCAGAGAGTCACCAATAGCGATATCGGATGCAACTATTGGTTATACCTATTTAGTACTTAGTTGAACCCTGGAATTTTGTAACGCAAAAAGAGATTGCAATTTTAGCATCATTAAAAGGATTTTCATTATTTTTATTCTCTGTAAGTTTTTAGGATAATTTAGAAATTACAGGACGAGATTTCCTTTTATTTTCTTAGTCTTCCAAAAATTTTACTAAAGCGGAAAGTATGAGTTCGATATAAAACATCTGTAAAAAGATTAAACATCCCCAAGAAACTATGAGTTTGATCTAAGGTGGTCGCATTAGGAAAAACTAGTACGCATTTAACATTATCAGGAAGTGGCTGAGTTCATTTCTCGGGAAGATTAAAACATGAAAAGGCAATTGAAGAAGTTCCAAATGTAATCTTTGAAATATTAATGCCAAGACCGTATTCTTGTAGTTTGGAAAACAAAGATTTAAGTGCATCAGATGTTCTTCTGGGTTGTTAGAGGCAATACGTATATCGTCGACGAAAACATTTAAATGCACGTACGGATGAGTTAAATCTGAAAATGCCGTGCATTAAAGAGGGATATGGGGAATCATTTTGCCCAATATTCTGTTACAGGTTTAGGAGCAGATAATTGGAATGTGCTGTCGCACATAATGAACCACAGTACAGTATATGATCCGTTATTCGTGGAGATTTGAAGAGCATGTACATCAGACATTTTGCAAAGTTTTTAAAAACACAAAAATACACACACACATATATATATATATAGATATATTGGGGGATTATAATTAAAGTCCCACTTTCAAAATGCTATAAAAAAGAAACACTCGTCACAGTGAGTTAAAATTTGAACTGAAGATACTTAAAGAAGGGAAACAGTATGGTATCAAAGAAAAATTACACCGATTTTCCCATCCAATTTACTATGGCTTTGCCATGGTGAATGGCTTTTCCACTATTAGTGTCACAACTATGGAATGACTTGGAAGTCATTTTTTCCGTCAAAAAACAAAAAATCAAACACGTTGAACTCTACAGTTGGTTTAATATGTAACTTATGCCAAATACGTTGTCCTTTCGATTCAAAATATCACTGGCAGCCGAATTCACCTTCTTTAGGCCGCTTATAGCGCCATCTATTAATACACCTTGAATTTTTTTGATGTCTTTTTTCCACTTTCTTCAAGTATCTTCCGTTCAAATATGGACTCATTGTGACAAGTGGTTCATAGTTTTTTACAGTATTTTGAAAGTGACGATTTAATTATAATCACCCTGTATATATATATATATATATATATATATATATATATATATATATCATATTCAATTTAAAATAAATCAAAATCAATACCTTAACAATCATAAGATTTTAAAACAATATATGCGCATATTTCAGTGAAATTTAAATTTAATATAGAATCAGTGCATTAACCACGTAAAACAGAAGGAAAATAATAATAAGAAATAAAAAGAAGAAAAAAAAAATTACTCATTTTTTCTGTCAATCAACGAAAAATTCCACATGTAATGCATATGGTGAAACGAATGTTCCATTGAATTGCAAAGGAGGGAAGTTTCTAATTATGAAAACTGCTTTCGTGGGAAAGTGATTTCAACGAAACAATTTTCGGAAAAAAACGATTTAAATTTAAATGACCGTGATCACCACTGTAGATTCTTTCATCCGCAAAGTTTTCACGTCTTTAATAAATAGGAATCTATTTTAATTGCATTGTAAAACAAACATAATTCACAGTAATGGATTCTTATTTTTTTTTTTGTTTGTTCCTTTAACTTTCCAAACTATGCCGTCAAACTGCCATCTGTTTTTATTTCCTCAAGAAATTGCTTGGAGGTATATTTATAACAACAAGAAACCTTTCTTGGGATTTAGGTGAAGGCTTGTGAAAATGATGAATGGAAAGTTTGTATGCATTCAATCTGTTGGAAGGCTGAGAATATGATGGCAAAGGAGCTTGCTCTGTAGAGGTCCCATCACCATATAAAAATAGAAAATCATTTATTGAAGATTGGAGATGAACATAAAAGATGTTGATAGCTTTCGGTAATACAACTAAAACGTAAATGAAATACGAAAAAGTATTTAATATATTGGATTTATTGATTGATGACCAAAAAGGAATATAAGAGTTTTTTTTTTTTTTTAAATGTAACTGAATAAATTCTTTAGAAATTTTAATTGAAAAACTGAATAGTGGCGCCATCTGCTGAGAAGTAAGAAGTTCAATATTGATCACTGAGCCTATTCGTCTTGTAATACATAGATGACGCCGCAAGTTAATATTGGTTAATAAGTTAATTAAAAAACTGAAGAGTGGTGCCATCTATTGAGAAGAAAGAAGTTCAGCATTGATCACTGAGCCTATTCGTCTTGTAATAGATGACGGCCGCAAGTTAATATTGGTTAATAAGTTAATTAAAAAAACTGAAGAGTGACGCCATCTATTGAGAAGAAAGAAGTTCAGGATTGATCACCGAGCCTATCCGTCTTGTAATGGATGACTGTTGCAAATTAATACGGATAAAAATATATTTTTAGTATGATTTAAAATGAATTACCTCTATTGTGAAACATATATAAAAAAATGTTAAAATTTTTTACTCATTTTGTGAATGATTACTTCTTAAAAATAATATCTTCCAGAACCTTTGACATAAAAATTATTATTTAATCTAATTTGAAAAATAAATTTTTAACAATTGTATGTATCATATATACTGATATTAATATTTTGATTTTTCAGGATCTCTTGCAAACGAAAAAAGTAATCGAAAAAGTTGGATGTATTATTTCTTTCAAGCAACTGTGGGGACAGGTCTTTTTACTTGGTAAGTTGTAATCGATGTGATAGCTATAAGCTTACAGCTTCAAAGTCTGAATGCATGTGACAGCTGCATACTTAAAAAGCATTTTCATTAGACCACATATAGCTCGTAAGCAAAGGCAAATTTCCTAAGTAATAAATGACAAATTTTATAATTTTTTTTTTTAAAGCAAAGCACAATTTTCATGCACAGGACTGTCCAATGTATAAATAAAATTTCTTTTTTGCTTATAAAATTAAGCGATTTGTAATTAAAAATCAGGAAGAAAGTTTATTGGAAAGTTGACTACGATTTTTCGAATGATAAGGAGAAAGCCCTTATCCTGTTGTATCAAAATTTTATTTGATAAATGTCAAGTTCTTAATCTGAAATCCCGGCTATCAAATTTTTTTTCTTAATATTGTGTCCAAAAAGTAAAACCAATTTTCAATTTAAAATTCCAGGGACTTATGGAATTTCAATTATTTTTCTTTTTAGGTTGTTAGCACTATTCATGACATCTGTGTGAAATATCACGTCAAAATATTCATTAGTGCACGCTTGGCTTTGCGAGACGCTTAAATTGATTCTTGCCATTTTGAAATGTCAGAATTAATTGAGCAAAGAACTTGTATTAAATTTTGTTTGCGGAAACGTCTAAAATGTTGCAGAAGGCATTCGGTGAGCATTCCTAGCATGTTTAGAAGTGATATAAACAGTTCAAAGAAAGCAGAGAACGCGTTGAAGACAAAGATCCCTCTGTTCGACCCTCAACCTCAACCGACGAAGCTCACGTCCAAAAATTAAAGAGTTTTTGCTTGTCAACCGTCGATTTACAATTAGAGACCTTGCTGATGATGTTGGAATTTCAAAAGGATCGGTCAATTCCATTTTGGGCCTCAAATGCGTCAAATCTCGATTGGTACAGAAAACACTGAATGTGCCAGCTCACACTGCGTTGATTCTTCGTGATATTTTCGCCAATAATGAAACCCATATCGTTCCACAACAATCGTATTCACACCGTGCCACTTCTGGCTATTCCCTAAACTCAAAAGACCACTCTTGGGACACCGTTTTGAGTTCATTGAAGAGATTCAACGTGAATCGCCGCGCGCTTTGACGACCATCCCTGGTGATGACTTTTTAGAATGCATTGAGAATTGGAAAAAAAGTTGGGGTAAGTGCATTGTGTCCGGAGGGGATTACTTTGAAGGCGATGAAATAAATTTGGAAGAATAAATACAGAGTTTTTGAAAAAAAAATAATTGGTCTTATTTTTGGGGAACAGTAGTATTATACTAATAATACATCTGTTCTATATATATATCTGATCTATATATTATGTATATTTAGATCTTTCCTGATAGAATATTTTGATGATGCGCAAACGCATGATAGGAATTTGAAGTAAAATACCGACTAATTGCCACATTACATGTGATGATGTGTTAAAATGAAACAATATAATGAAAATACGTGATAAAATGTATTATTTTGTATGATACTTTAAGAAATATTTAATATAAATATATTATTGTAAGTTGGTTAGAGAAATATACACTCGGAAATATCATTGGCAGCTTGTGGAGAAATGATTCTTCATGGCAGTCACAATGAGCATCACTCGGCTGTTATTCCAAAGCTTGCATGCAAATTTGTAATTTTATCAACTGTTAGAAGCTAACTAGATTGCAGTTTTCCTTTTTTTTTTGGGGCGTGAAGGCTCTGCAGAAATATTGTCTCCACAATTCATATTACAACATATTTTTTAATAATTAATAAACTATGAACTGGAAAACTCATACCATTACAATTAAAAAAAAAAAAAATTTAGTGTGTATATATATAGTGTATAAATATATATATATATATATATATATACAGTCTGAGAAAAAAACTTTAAGGCCAGTAGACATTTTTGAGAAAATGGAAACATTTAAATTGAGGAATTAAAATACAATTTGATTGATAATTATGAGCTTAAATAAAAGTAAAAAAAAAAGTAGAAAAATTAATTTGCAAATATTTTATTATTAGAAAATATTACATAACACACAGATGAATATTTGAGCCTGAGTAAAAACTTTAAGGCCAACATAGAAAATAACATATAAGAAAAAAATTACAAATTCTTAGAAGGTTGTGTAGGAGCCATTACTTCGAATTACTTCAAATATTCTTGTTTTCATGGATGAAACGAGTTTTTGACAAAGGGTGGCGTCGGTTTTATACCATTCATCTTCGATAGTAGATTTCAACTCTGTTGTTGATGTAAAATGCCGCCCATTTGCATAAACTCTTCTTGCTAAGTCAGCCCAAAGGTTCTCGATTGGGTTCAGGTCAGGTGATCTAGCTGGCTATTTCACAGTTTCAACATTGTTCACTTGGAACCAGTTTTTTGTGCTGTTACTCGAATGGATCGGTGCATTGTCTTGCTGATATTTCCAATTTTCTCCAGTATGACATTCAGCATTTGGTAAAAGATGATTTGTTAGGACATTTTGGTATCCTTGTGAATTCATTTTACCTGAAACGAATGCAATTGAGCCCACACCATTGTAAGAAAAACAGCCCCAAATCATGACAGACCCTCCACCTAATTGGCGCTTGGAGAATATTTCTTTTTCATTTCTTATATCATGCCAGTAGAAATTCCAGCCATCTGGTTCATCCAAATTCCATTTTTTTCGTCAGAAAAATAATTTCTATCCATTGGTTGTCCCAGTTCATGACTTTCTGGCCAAAGTTGAAACGCTCTATTTTGTGTCTCTGCAGTAACTGAGGCTTAGTCAATTTTGCTATATAAGTATACCTTCGAGACCTTCTAATTGCGTTATAAATCGTTTTTTGACAAACTTTTAAACCTGTCGTCGGAATCAGTTTCCTGGTTGCGTACTTTCCAGTAGATGCAAGTTGGCAAATTCTTCTTTCATCACGCGAGGACAAAGCTTTAGGTCTTCCCCAGTATTCTTTTTACCATAGTTGTCTTTCAATTTTAAAAAATTGTTGACTACTGTATTTGATCTTCCTATCTTTATCGCAATAGAACGACTACTCATTCCTGTTGAAGACAAAGCTTCGATCTGTCCTCTTTCACGATCAGTTAACTTCTTACCCTTCGCCATCTTCACAAAGATCACCAATACTTCGAAGAAACTTATGACAAATATGAAAATTGCAGCGTTGTCACAAGCTAGTAGTTGCAATGGTAATTACACGATTATATTATATTTATTTTTAAAAAATGACTGGTGGCCTTAAAGTTTTTACTCAGGCAGAAATACTAATTTTGTAAATAACCACATGTTTCTCATAATTATGTGTTTACAAATTATGTTTATAGCATTTATTTCTTATCAATGAACTTTAATAATTAATAATATTTGAATTCCTTTTATTTCATTTTACATTTTCTCAAAAAATTTTACTGGCCTTAAAGTTTTACTCAGGCTGTATATATTTATATATATATATATATATATATATATATATGCAGCCTGAGTAAAAACTTTAAGGCCAGTAAAAGTTTTATTATTATATATATATATATATTTAAGGAAGCATTTGTAGCCATGTAAACATTTTTAAGGAATTTTACTTTCTGTAATGAATTGAATATTCAATTAAATGTGAAAAATGTCACTGAATTGTCTCTGGATTTAAGGAAGAGAATAAACCAATGTAGTCCCATGAGAAATGTGAGCAACAGATTTTAAAATGTGTATTCAACAGGTCTATTATAAATTTTCTTATTCATTTTTTGAGGCATTTATCATATTTGATGCACACAGCTTTAATATTAACTTCTATGTCTGAAACTTCAAAGTTCGAAAATGAAATGCTTGTAGTATCATAAATTTTACATGCTCGCAAACTTTTAGTACCCGTATCAGACATTTGTTTAAATATACTGAACGATGCTACGAAAGTCAAGAGCTTTCGCCGAACCAGATAAATAACTCATTGTGTTGGCAACTCTTTTGGTTGCCCAAAAATAATCTAATTTCTGTTTACTTTAACAGCAAAATTTTTACATTAACTGCAAATGTGAATGAATATAATTGAATGTCTTATTCAGACTATACCTTACATATCGCGTAGTAGCTGGTGCGCACCTGTAGGATTCTTCTCCATGACACACCATTCGTATATTCACCTGTGGTTCTGTGGAGTCCCAGAATCATTCATTACATACAAAAATGTATTAATTAGTTTGGTTTATTGAAAAGTATTTGCATACTAAATTATATTGTTTGGTATTATCAAAATATTACTTTATTTACTTTTCTATAACTCTGTTTGATTCTTTTGAAAATCAGAATAAAAGTTATAAGAACTCAGTTCAGAAGTTTTAACATATTTTGTTCTTCAGTGACAGCACCCAGTGGAAAGATCGAAGGAAGCTGTTCGCCCCTTGCTTCCAGAGCAACATGCTCAAAGGCTACCTCACCGTCTTCAACGAGCACTCGCACAAGTTCGTCAAGCACCTCATGAAAGAGACGGAGAACGAATTCACGATTGTGGACGAACCGATATCTCTGTCCACTTTGGACATTGTCTGCGGTAATTGACTATAGAATCTATGACTTTTATGTTCCCTTATTTTAATTTCTCCCATAGTTCAAAAATCTTCAGAGAAAATTTCTCATGCACTTATTACAAAGGATATATAGCTGTATCCTTATATTTTAAACATATATTTGAAGGATAAAAGCTATAACTGCTCAAATAATTTTTATAAGTAATCATGTGCTATCCTGATCTAGACACTTTAGCATTCACAAACACAAACAATTTGTATTTAACGAAGCCCTCTATCAGGGAAAAGCATCAGATGAGAGGATATATACAGGGCATGAGAAAGCAGCGAAGTAGAAAGAGAAAATTGTTCTTTGTGGTAGCGATTTCTTTCTTGAGCATTGGTGATGTTGATGATTTAGCATGGTGACAGCCGCAGGCCACTATCCTGGGAAAACTTCAGATGAGGAAAAAATATACAGTGCATGAAACAGTAAAGTAGTAAAAGGAAACTGTTTTTTATGTTGGCGATTCCTTTCTTGTGCTTTGATGATGTTAATGGTTTGGCCTATTGGCAGCCGAGAGCTTCTAACTTGGAGAAATTTTAGAAGAGGAGCAAATACAATGCATGAACAGAAGCAAGGTAGACAAAAGGAAACTTGCCAAAAATGTAAAAAATTTTTAGTCCGAAAAGGGAACAGACATTAATTATTGTTTTAAAAAATTTGGAAAATCCATGTAGAATAACAAATAATTTATCTTCTGTGTTTTGTGCGTTTTGCAGATCATTGTACATGGATTGTATGCCATCTTTGGAAAATAGTTGTGCAAATTCTTTTAAGATATATAATAATTGGAAGATTTCTGGATTATTAGAATCGCTAGGAGTGTTTACTTTAGCATTCTTTTCTTAGTATAGAATTTATAGTATTCCTAGTGCTGAATCATAGTGATTTTGTCTCCATGTTGTGTGAAGTGAAAGTAGTAACAACTTTTTGGGATTGCATCAAACACATATATTTAATATTTTTAATCCTGTGGTTTAGATTTCCGGATACTGGCAACATTTGTTTCATTTATTATTGATTTTTCAGTACCTAACTCATGTACGTCAACTGAAGTCTTCCCTCTTAAATGAGAAATACACCATTCCGACAAATTTTGCTATATTTCTTTGGTGTTCCTGGATAACAAATTTTCCAAATATGACAAAATTTTTAGGACATTAAACACATTCTTGTTTTTTGTTGAGCACAAGGCAAACGAGCAGATTAAACTAGGAAGCATAAGAGAAAATGATCCATAAGACAGCCTAGCAATTCACAATTCTGTCATCTAGAAAATACATGTATCCTTGATCGAGTTATTTGCATTTACCCAACAGCAAAAGGCATTGGTAATAACATTAAATACTCAAGCATATGTAATTTGCACATGTTGTTTGACAACTTATTTTGAATTTCAATGCGTAAGTGCATAGAATAAAGTGTTCTGATAGAAAATGGCATGTCTTTTGAGGATTGCATGGTTATATTTAGATCCAGAATGTAAAAAAAAAAAAAAGAAAAGAGAGAAAAAGAAAGACAGCCAGAGTTAACAGCACTTTAATACATACTAGTAAAAAAGGTAGAAGTAACATCCCTTATAGTATTTACTGGTATAAAGAGGGAAAATTGTAAAGAGGATTTCTGAAAAGAAAGTGCCATTTCCATTTTGGTTGCTTGTCTAAAAGTCTCAGTTAGTCCATTTTGGTTGTTTGTTTAATAGTCTCGGTTAGTCCATTTTGGTTGCTTGTCTAAAAGTCTCGGTTAGTCCATTTTGGTTGTTTGTTTAATAATCTCGGTTAGTCCATTTTTGTTGTTTGTCTAATAGTCTCGGTTAGTCCATTTCGGGTGTTTGTTTAATAGTCTCGGTTAGTATTAATTTCAAATTTGAAATATGATGTTAAATAAAAATTGTCTAAAAGTCTCGGTTAGTACATTATGGTTGTTTGTCTAAAAGTCTTGATTAACCATTGTAATTACTTGTTTGCCTCTTTTAGTAAAACGGAGTAAACATATCTTCAGAATGGACAACGAGGTCTTTAGACAACAGCATAGCTGCCTTAGATAGAAGGCCTTACTAGTAGCGTTATGAGGAAAATCAAATAATTTCAAGGAAGTAACCGAGACTTTTATTTAGAAGCTTAATTCAATTCTTGTTATATTAATACAACAAAATGAACTAAATAAAAGACTTTTAGACAAGCTATCAAAATGGCTTAAATTTGAAATATGATGCGAATAAATAAATAAAAATCAAATATTAAATAAATAAATAAAAATCTTATATCAGATACATTAAAATGTGTATTACAAGAAGCGATTGAAATAGATTAACCAAAACTTTTAGACAAACAATCAAAATGCACTAACCAAGGCTTTTAGACAAGCAAGCTCTCAAAATGGACTAACCGAAACTTTTAGACAAGCAACCAAAATGAACTAACCGAGACTTTTAGACAAGCAACCAAAATGAACTAACCGAGACTTTTAGACAAGCTATCAAAATGGACTAACAAGACTTTTAGACAAGCTAACCAAAATGGACTAATCGAGACTTTTAGACAAGCAACCAAAATGAACTGACCGAGACTTTTAGACAAGCAACCAAAATGACAAGCAACCAAAATGGACTTTTAGACAAGCAACCAAAATGGACTAACCGAGACAGTAAATATATGGTTAATATTTAATCAAGATATTTTCATATGCAAACACGGCTGTTAAAATTGTGTTATTAGGCTGAATAAAGCCATGCTTCATGTTAAAAGTAACAAATCTATGAATTACATCTATTCATTTTTATTTATAACATAATTAAAAGATGATTTTTTTCTCTTTTTTCAGAATGCGTTATGGGCGTGAAATTATCAGAGCTTGAGAATAAAGGAGCGCAATACGTCCAATCTCTCCACAGGTATGTCACAGAAACTGATGAAGTATAAAATAACATTAAGCCTGTCAATTATCTTACAATCCCCTGATAAACTTCTAAAGATATTTGAAAGTTTGCAATAAACTTTGCTTTTGTGCTGATTTCATGAGTTATGAAGAACTTTTCCTTCAATGTTTTCAACATTGCTTTTCCTTAAATGACACTTTTAAAATTTCCCCTTTATAATATTTTTAGCTTTTAACTTAGACTTAATTTATACTTTTACTTAAGTTTTTCTATTTGTAAATATTTATTTGCATGTTATACGCACTTTTCTAATTTTTAAAATACTCATTATAGAATTTTGTTGTTTTTCAAACGAAAATATAGTAAAGATATTTTATCCAAAACCTCATAAATGTAAATAAAAAATAACTACGAAGGAAATTAGTATTTTAGAGTTGCTAAAAGTTTCAAGGATGCTTATTCGGCAAGCCATAAGGAGAATAGAACCTTTTAGACTTACAAAAATTACAATTTTATATGATTTTTATTTTCTTTACTACCAATCTGAATGTGATTATAACATATTCTTCAACTCCATTTAAATTTTAATTGCGATTTAAACTAAAGATTATGATAAATTTGGTTTAAAGATGAATGATTATTCTCGATTAAAGGTTAAAATTATTAATTTTTTTTTTATAAATTAAATAAAATATAAAGATTTCTCGGATTGCGCGCGTCAAAGTGGGCCAACTCGTTATTGACAGGTGGTCATAATGTTTTGGCTCTTGAGTGTATATATATATATTGTTATTTTTCTATTTTCAGCATGTAACTAATTTTCCTTTCTTTCCTTCAAAGGTCATTAGATTTAGCGATGGCTAGATTTCTCAAATTTTGGCATTGGCCCAATCTCATCTATTGGTCTACCAAAAACTGGCGGAGAAGCGAAATATCACATTAAAGTAGTGAATGGTTTCTCTACAAGTGTGAGGAAATTATTTTATTATGATTTTAAGCATATTAGTCAGTTTACAGAAATTGTCCAAAAATTGTGTTGCGTAATTGCTATATTTACTAAAACAATTTACATGTTTTCTTTTGTTTCAAATTTTGAATGCATCAAAGAAAAGAGCAAAATTAATCTTGCTCTCAAGCAATTCGTTCCATTTTGTAATATACAGGGTGATTATAATTAAAGTCCCACATTCAAAATGCTGTAAAAAAGAACCACTCATCACAATGAATTCAAATTTAAACTGAAAATACTTGAAGAAAAGGGAAACGGTACGGCTTCAAAAAAAGTTCCAAAGTGTATTAATAGAGGGCGCTGTAAGCGACATAAAGAACGTGAATTCGGCTGCCAGTGATATTTGAATCGAAATGACAATCTTATTTAGCATGAGTTGTACATTAAACCAACTGTAGTGTTCGATATGCTTGATTGTTTCGGTTTTTTGACAGAAAAAAATGACTTACAAGTCATTCAACAGTTGCGACATTGTTAGTGGAAAGCCCATCCACCACGGCAAAATCATACCAAATTGATGGAAAAAGAGTGGAACTTTTTTTTTTTGGAACATGTTTTTGTTTTAATGCCATACCTCCCCAGTTCAAATTCTTCAAGTATCTTTTTACAGCATTTTAAAAGTGTGACTTTTAAATATAATCACCCTGTATATTTATTATTTAAAATTGTTTTTAGATAAACAAATATGGTTTGATATATCACTATTAAGATGTTAATTAAGAAGTAAATTAGATCAACGACTAATCTTTCTTAAGTGTATACATTATTACAAAAGTCAACAAAATTGATGAACTATTTTTTCGTAAATGTAGCGATTTATAAATTTAATAAAAAATTATATTTGCAAGAGATACCCATTGGGAGTTAATAATCAACTGTACATAGAAAGCTTAAGAATTCATAAATAGGCATTTATGTGAAATTTATTTATACGAAGTTATGGAAAGTGAATTTAAAATACAGGAGACATAATATTATTTTGAATATTAAAATACAGGAGTTCAGTAAAAAAATATGTTTAGGTGCTTTAAAAATTGAATTGTTTGCAATACAACCATATTTAAATATTGATTGATGAAACTCACATGAATTATTTTAATCCATAGATGTGGTTGTGGTTATGATGGTAAAGAAATAATTAATTATTCTAGTATTATTAGAATTCATTTTTCTAACATTAGTAAATTTTTTTATATGTTCTTAGAACATAAACTCGGCAGTTTTAATAAAGTGAGAGACAAAACTTTAAACATTGAATAAACTTTAAAAATATTGTCAACTTGATTTAACTTCTTGTTGCTGAATTTATTGATTTATTTTGAAATACATTTTTTCAAATATTTTACATTTATATTCCATAATTTGGGGCCTGAATGGCGGAGTGATTTTGAAATTTTCCCGAGTCCCGGCGGTGCCATGGATGTTTGTATGGTTCGGAATAAACATTCCTCTGTTATTCCCGTCCATTCTTCAAAATAAAAGTAACGTCTGTGCATATAAAATTATTTTGTTTGTTTGAACTATTCCAGTGAAATTTTAAAGTGCATTATTTACAATAAAAAGAATAGAAAATTATTTGTTTATTTAAAGTGATTTTAAGAAATTTAAAACAAATGTGTAAAGAGGCATACCTCCTCATAACATAGCTTACTTCAATGATGTAAGGCAAATAACGAAATCTTTTGCTATTAAATTATCTTTTATATCGACATCATGATTTTTTTTAAATACTTTTTTACTCTTGAAAAATACGAAATTTTTAACAAGTTATAGTTTATCTAATAGTGTACACATTAAATAATTTTTACTCTTGTATTCTGAAACTAATATACTATTTTTAAGATATAAGAATAACTGTAAAACTAAAGGATTTGATAATTAGTTAAAAAAGATTAGGAGGTGTTGTTTGATACCATTTTGGAGAGTTCTACGGTTTTTTGTTATACTTTATATGAATTGAAATTGAAAGAGAAACGTTTGGAGCTATTGTTCAAAGTGCATAGGTTTGAGCATGTCCATGTTTATTTAAAAACGCAACTGTTCATCTTCAAGCGAGAGATGCATATACAGAAGTATTTACTGACATATTATTTCAATTGCCTCATAGAAAATCATATATTTATTTTATTAAAAAAAAAAAACCCAGTTGCATAATTTGATTGTATAATGATATTTCATTCCAATATCTAGGTAATCCAAGAAAGGAAACAGAGGTACTTGAACGGTGAAAAGGGTGACGACAGCATCAAGTACAAATCATTGTTGGAAGTCCTCTTGAAGTTGCACATCGAGGACCAAGCGCTCGACGAGAAAGGTGTGAGACAAGAAGTGGACACTTTCATCATCGCGGTAGGTTCAAACTGACTTTTACAAAAGATTGTTAAAAACAATTTATCTAAAACAATTAAAGTGGGCCCTGATTTTACTGAATTAAGGTGCAAGGTCATGACCATCAAGAAGTGGACAGCGTGCTGCGACCACTATCAAGTGGGCCCTGATACCATGAAAGGTCATCACCCTGAGGTGCAAGAGAAATCCATCAAGAAGTGGACAGCGTGCTCGAAGGAGACGCAGAGAGACAAATGGAGGAACTTTCGGTGGACGATCTAACGTTAGCAATCTCAAATATCTGGATTGCGTCTTAAAGGCAAGATACATCATAACATTAGGAAAATGATTAAATGGAGGAACTCGGCAATCTCAAATATCTCGATTGCGACTTAAAGGTAAGATACGTCATAACGTTAGGAAAATGATCAAATGGAGGAACTCGTTAGAAATCTCAAATATCTCCATTGCGTCTTAAAGGTAAGATACGTCATAACGTTAGGAAAACAATTTGCTTAGTGAAAGGTAGACTAAAAATGTATTTCTTTGGCAGATATTTCTGTTAAAGACGGATATAAGAAATATAGTGCATTTAACCTTTGCAAACCCGTTTAATAAATTTTAGATCTGTTTTATAATTTGTAAATCAGCTTTAACAACCCTATACTGGGTAATATGGTAATTGGTATTGATATTGGTTACTGGGTATGGTAATTAATTATATGGTAATATATATTATAATATCGCTCAAATTGTGCAAGATGAATCTTATCCTTGAATGAATCTTCCTTCAGAGTACATAAAAATTGCCCAAAACAGTATATCTCCACAATACATTGTTTTCAAGTAAAGTGCGAAAGAAAAGTATGACGCCACATCCGATTCACGAAAAATGTGAAACTGCAGAAAAGATGAGATATAAAAAGATTAAAGGAAATAACGCTTTTTTTCGTGAACATTTTGAAGAGAGAGAGATGGACGATATGAGCGTGTCTGTAATGCAATTGAACGATCATCATTTGGCTCGCGATGTTGTAAACTATTGTATTTCATCTACAATCAGTGATTGAATATAATGTGCAATGTACTAAAATTTCTAGAATATATTAACGTGAGAACCTAGAACCATGTTTGTGGATCCAATGTTTATCTAATTTGAATAACAATTCTAAACGGTACTACGAAACACTATATTAAGTGTTTTGTAATTTGCTCATATTAAGTCCATTATACGGGATTTATTACAAAAAAAAAATATCCCGTATAATGGAATGCATTTTTAGCATAATATTTCTGAGTCTGCACCATTGTTATTTCTGGTTGAAAAGATATATGTCTTGGTATGTAATTGCGAAAGTATCATTAAAGGATCAAGACAGTCCAGTGTAAAGAACATTGAAAAATTTAGATGTTTTTACACAAATAATAAATAATATAACTTAATTTTTTTAATTAAACAATTTTGGCTAGTTAAAAAAAACTGCTTATAAAAACTAAATTAAAACTGTCAATAATTGTTTTGTTGGTCTCCATTTTCAAATGATTGTAGAACATTTATACTGCGAAAAAATGGTACGTTTCACTGTATTTCGAACATTGATTCGCATTGAAAATTCGAGATTTATGACACATCCGTTCAATCTGGCTTGCTAAGGCAGCAGCTTAGTGATTTTGCAGCCACCTTTCACATTCATCTGTAGAATTTATACGTTTAGATCTCATAAGCCAACACGTAAAGTTTGTAAACAGTCTTTTGAGACATTTCGTATATATATGTATATTATATATAAATAATGAATTTAATGATATGAGTAAAGGATTTATAAAACATGTTGAACTATTGAAATGATTCGCTTTATTTATATGCAAGAAGAATTAGATAGATTCCAAATGGTGCTTACGACATCAATAAGAAATACCTGGGGCAACATTGAAAAAAAAGGCACAAAAGCTTTTCAATAAAATAGGAAATAATTTCTTCTTAATTTTCATTGTATTTTAGTCAAGTAGAAATCTGGTATAAACATAATATTCCCCCAAACGTTCAATAACGTAAAAAATAATTATTCGAGTTTATTATCAAACCATCATCAAAGAACCACATTTTGAAACAGTGATAATAGAATGTATAATTGTCATACACTTTTACAATTTTTATTTTATATGCAAGTTAGGGAAAGGAACTTCTTTACCAGCAGTTTAATAAGTGCAAATTGTAAATAATGTCTGCCGTTCAAACATAAAACTTTTTCATTAATGATATTTTAAACAAGTAAAGAGAACAATGTAAAAGAAGAAAAATCTGTTCAATTTGTTAAAATATATACAATATGATTGTTGCAAATATTTTTCAAGTTGAGAAGTTCTCAAAATTATATATTTTTTATGCATTAAAATATAGGTAATTACATGTATGATAATATATATTCTGCAATCTAGAAAATAAGTTAAATTATTCTTAAAATGACATATTGTTTTTTTCAGTATTCCAAAGAGAAGAGTTTAAAATTAAACCCAAGTAAAATTATATTATAGGCATTTATCAAATTAATTTTAAGACTTTCAATGCAATGCACCTATTACTGTTATCATGCATTTATAGCAATTAAACAACATTATTGTAATCTCAAAATATACGTTTTCTATAGTTTATGTTTATATTAAATAATATTATTTGCGTTTATTTTTGTATGTCAGTTTTAATCAATCGTTTAAATATTTAATGTTCCAGGAATGTAACCGTATCTACCCCGCAGTACCTGTGATTGCCAGACAAATGGCCGAAGAAACCAAAATTTGTAAGCAGTTTTAATTATATTAATTGGGTCGTGCAAATTTAACATAGCTGTTTTAGATCTTGATCTAATTTTCCATAATTGTATGCAACGTTTGGAATTAAAAATCTCAAAATATTCATAAATTCTTCTACTACTCTTTTGAAAAAACACATACGAATATTTAATAAAATATTCTAGTTATATTATCATTAAAGGTCTTTTAAGAAATCCTTTTACATTCATTAAAAGTTGTATACTATTTCTTACGACACATAACTCCCTATTAAAATAAACTTTCTTTTAAATATTTGATGGAAATATAAATTTTGAATTATGAAAAAAAATATGTTACGATTTAGTTTACACTATTGTTAAATAATTCATTAAGTTCGAGAATGCTGCATTGGTTTACATAAATATTTACCTCCATAAAACCACCAACGCAACGAAAATTCAGATAAAAAAGGGTTTATAAAAATATACAGTGTGCCACAACTTAAGATATGTATACGTAGTTAATAAACAAACTAATTTCTATTTTGAAGATTTAATTTAGTTAAAATTTTAAACAGAGATAATTTTTAGTTTTCTGAAAAGTGCACTTTTAAAAATTCATGTTTATGTCCTTCATGTAGGATAAATTTTGTGCAAAAATCTAAAATCTAAAAAAATGTCTGTACAAACAACTATGGATCTATCATGCTGCAGATGGTAATCGCTTAGTTAAAATAATTGAAAGCAGATTCTCATCTATCGAAGTTAAAAATAAAGAGCGGTGTACTATATAGCAATATTTCAAACTATACAGCTAAAGTGATTAAAATTAAAGATAATTATAATAATAATTTTTTTTTTATATATATGTGGCATTTTTTTTTTTACTTAAAATGTTACATTATAAAACGAGCATTTTCCAGGTGGATACACCCTACCCAAAGGAGCTTCAGCTGTTGTGATAACTTACTTCCTGCACAGAGATGAAGATGTTTTTCCTGATTCAGAGAAATTTGATCCCGAACGATTCAGTCCAGAAAATAGAGTTAATATTCCTGAATTTGCGTACATTCCTTTTGCAGCTGGATCAAGAAACTGCATAGGTAAGAGCTCTAACTAATGTTTTTAGTAAAGCACAAAAACTTTGTTATCAAATTTTTGTTTGGCACTAGAACAATACTAATGCAATCTATTGTTAAAACATGAAAGTAAAAATAGCGAGTATAGAAAACATTCGCACAGTTTCTATTTATTACGAAAAACAAGTTTATTTTTTTAATTCCTACTATTAGCTCACACTTCCTATATATATCTTGTTCAAATTTTCAATCGTTCATAAAATACTTTGTATTCACCCACTCAAGTTCAATTACATTTTTTTTGAACTTGTAGTGGATGACACTTGATGTTAATACAGTTTTTCAAATATCAATTCATTAATTAAATTTAATTAATTAATTTTAGTTTTTTTTTTTTTTTAGATTTAAGTTGCATGTATCTAATAATAGATGGCACCAGATGTAAGAGGAAAATTTCAAATTTATTTGCAAAAGTCTTTTCTGCAATATAGTGGGAAAAAAAAATAGAAATTGACTTTAAAAATTTTTTTTTTTATATTACTTGTTTCAGAGACAGATCCATTTCGGGAAAATTCATCATCAAAATCTATTCGAACATAGAATTTAAAAATTATTATCAATATATTTATAATTTGCATTTAAAAATTAGAAAACACTTCATCTGAATGAATTGTGAAAGTTTAAAAGTATTGTTGCACGATATAAATAGCAATTTTTTAGTCGTGATTTATGATCGTTTTGAAGGTTTGGGGTTCAGTACGGCGGCGTCATGGATTTGTAGTGGTAAACAGCAGCTCCCGGTCTAATATGCCTGTAGGGAGTTGGACGTCGGACTGCCATTCCTATCCTACACATAAAAGGAAATAAAATAGGAAAAAAATCTCATGTTCTAACGAAAATCTAGCATACGATTTTGAACCACCATGGGAGCTATAGCGCCATTGAAGAATATATATTTGTTTGTAAAAAAAAAAAAGAAGTACAAAACAAAATACAATAAATCTTGGAAAGAAATTGCAATTATAAGATCATTGTCTTAGTATGATTCTAATCTTGAATACTTTTGTATTTGGGACCAGAAATTATGACGTATAATAAAAATGACGTTTTTTTTTAGATAGAAACGTAAAGACATGTACCCTTAAATCTTGATTTAGAAAAGCACTAATTCAACTTTAAAATTTGAATATTTTTTTATAATTAAAAATTAAATTGAAAAATAAACTTATTTACTGCACAGACAAACTGCAGAAAAAAACTCAACTTTTGGAAACTATATTAATGCTTAGTTTCTAAAGATGAATAAGTTAATCCTTAATGGTTTTATGTTTGTTAAATAATTTTATCTTGATTATATTTGATGAAAAGACTTATACCTGAAATCTTCACCAGAATAATAATAAATTATAAAAAAACGCAAACAAAAGATAAAAATTTAAAAAAATGTATTTTGAAATAAAAAATAAAAGACTAGTTAAGCATTTTTTTCTGAAATGGAACAAAGTATGTTTGATGCATTTTGCATGATGCTATCTAAGAGATTTTTTTGCCAAAAAAAGTCATTAATAATAAAAATACATATAAATGGATATTTAGTAAAAATACACTTATATTTTGTGGAGAACTATAATAGAGCTATTAAAACAAATTTTAAAAGACAGTTTTTAATAAAATTAGGCATTATCATAACAACGTTATCTGAAAGTAAACAAAACCTTATCAAAATGAAACGCACTGCATAACAAGCCAAGAAAGCTTTCACCATGTTCAGAAAACTCCGCGTTTAATCTGTTTGATTCAACGTACATTTCATGTACGAGTGCATTGAAAATATCATATTAAAATCGCCTTTAATGCTTCTTCTTCACTGTAATCTATCATGCAGTTTCCGCATTCTACACATTGTAAATGAATTATTTTGAACACACGCAATAATTGCAAGGAAACACACGTGCAGATTAAACATGTCATGTAAAATTGTGTCTGTTTTTATGTCAGTGGTTACAGAAGCGATGAAGTGCATCATGTTTTCTATTGATACGTAAGTGTTGCTGGTTTTCTCCACAGGACGGTGGTTCGGAGAGATGGAGGTGAAGACCATGGTATGTCACATATTGAGAAATTTCTCCATTCACTCTGTGGACTCCAGGGACAAAATGCTGCCCATCATGAACATCACTCTCCAGTCGACTCAGCCCTTTCGAATCAGGTTTCGACCGAGACACAACAACAACAGCAAGTGACAACGCGTGTATTTGGATTGGCTTTGTGACACTTTTTGTAATATAAAATAAAAACTTTCATTCCACTTTGTGTTAAATGCATGTTAACATTTTGCCCTCTTCTTTAAAAAAGATAAATTATACGTATTAATTTAATTACATAAACATACATAACATAATTGCATTTACATTTAAGCGTATTACATATTAATGATAGTTTCGAAAAATTGTGTTTATATTGTCTGTATAGAAAATTCAGCGTGCCTTTTTATTTTTTAAAAGTAATTTTCATGCACTTTTTACAATCCATAATCATTATGAAAAAAAAATAATTTCTCCGGCAAATATACCTTTTCACCCATAAAAATCTATTTTCAATATAAAAGCATATACGCAGTGCCTAATAAACTACGCATAAGTTAAATAAAACACTTATAATACTTAAATAAATTTTATAATTCGCAAATATAACTATGCGGTGTAATTATTTGGTTGTCTTCTATCTATAATAAAGGAAGAATGACATGGTTCTCTGACAGAAAGAATAATTGAAAATAAATTAATAAATACTATCTAAGATAGTTGAAATATTAAAGAATAAGGATTAGGGATGTTTGCGAAATTTATGTTGAAGAATAAATTGTAAGAAACTTAATGACTAAACTAATGGAATCCAACGATTTTAAAAGAAAATTTTTATATCCATCTACTTTTAGTAAATTATAACTTCGATAGCTTTTTTACTGCATTTAGCTCTGTTTAAAAGCTGCTTTTTTGCGTTTTTTAAAGTTGCCTTTTTGTTGCATTTAGCTCAGCTGTATTCAAACACCAAAACTAGATATATTGCAATTTAAAAACAAATAATTTAATTTATTTAAACAAACAAATTAATTTAATTTATTTATTTTAAAATTGAATAAATTAAATAAATGCATCCACTTTGTAGGCAAAATATATAATTTGAAATAAGGACATTTTATGAGAATGAAGAGATATGAGAATTAAGATGAGAATAAAGAGAGAGCAATAAAGCATTTTTAATCTTTGAAAATTCAAAACCTATGAATAGTAGAACTTTGAAGCAAAAATATTAACAAACTTAGTGGTAAAGGAACCTTTTAGAAATAAATTAATTCTGAAAATAATCGGAAAATTGTCATTTAATTTTAGATAGTAATTTGGATTCCTTTGGATTTTGGATTTGGTAAGTTTGAATTAAAATTTATTCAAAATTAGTGTGCTCAAAATGTATGGATTTACACGAAATGTTCTTACAATTTCATAAATAAGTTTTCAAATTAAAAACCAAAATTTCTCTTCAGTCAAAAAATTTGTTTAAAAGGAGATTCATGCAAAATTAATATTATCGCAACAAAATAAATATTATCCTTATAAACGGATGTTTTTTAGAAAAAAATGGAATAAACATACGTTTTTTATAGTAGTAAAAAATTAAACGAATCTGTACATAAACATACGTGATGAAAAATGTGAGTATGTATAAATTTTTTAATGATTTAAAATTCGCATGAAAGATGCGCCCACAAATTTTTTTGACGAAATAAAATAATTTTTATTTAAATGTAATACACTCGAAAAAGTAAACATATGAACAGTAGGAAAATCATTTGAAAATCATTAAGCCACCATTTTGTAAATCACATTTTTTTAACCTCAGATTTTTTATCTTTAACTTAATTGGAGGTAGGAAAATCGTAGTGGCACGCGCCTCTAAAGAAAATAAATTAAAGAAAAATTTTTTTATCTTAATTTATATCTCCAAACGTGTAAAGTTGGGCAAATTAAATGACCGATTCATTTTCCTGGCAATGTCAATGAATAATGTTTTTGATTTATCCTCACTCCTAACTCATGTGATTTCAAATATATTTTGAATAGTTTCGTACGTGAAAACATTTTAAATATTTTATTTATTATTTTATATTAAATTCAATACGTTTCGCAAATTACTCATCATCATCATTATTATAATTTTAAATACAGCATCATTCCAAATATGGAATAAGAGCAGTTAAGACATTTAACCTTTAGCATTTTCCATTTGAATAAATGCATTTCTCCAAATATTTATGAATGCTAATATTCTTAGTTTAGTCTTGCAAGCAAATGAAGTTAATGGCTTTTGTACTATTTAAGCTTGAATTTATCTCCCTACTGCTTTGTGGATGGTAGTTTAAATTTATATTTTTAGAAAGATATTTTGATTTCAATTCTGTGATTTAAGGTTTCCAATAAAGTGCTAAAAAGAAATTTCTAAGCCATGTCATTCTGGAAATAAGCACTGAAGGCACTTAATAATTTTAAGATTATGCACTATAAAATCTTTTTTAAGTAATATAATTCACAACATTGCAAATATATTTTTAATTTTAATTTATTGTTAGCAATATATCATTTTTTAAAAGAAAAGGAAATCTAAGAGCAATCATTATGATCAAAAAGGCAAAATTATTAAAATTTGACATAAATATAAAGGAAAACGGACTCATTTACTCATTATAGAAAAAACCCAGTAAACTCACAAAACTGTTCAATTGTTAACTTGAAAATTAGCCTCCACTGTAACCATCTCAACTGGGACTTTTGAAAACAGTTGTGGATGCATTTGCTTAAATTTATCTCATTAGAAAAGAATTTTGATTTCAGTATATGATTTAAGGTTTCGCATGAAGTGCTAAATAGAGATGCTCAGCACTAAAAAATTTCTAAACTCCTGTATTTCTGGAAATAAACACTGTAAGCACTTGATAAGTTTTAAGACTACTATGTACTATAATATCTTTTTTAATTGATTTAACTCACATCATTGCAAATATATGTTGAATATAGCATTTTTTTTTTTTAAAAAAGGAGTATTCCAAGGACAATCCCTGCGTTCAAAAATTCAAAATTATTAAACTTTGGCATAAATAGAAAGGAAAGCTGACACATTTACTCATTTTAAGAAACAAACCCAGTAAATTTACGAAGCTGTTAAATTGTCAACTTGAAAAATAACTCCCTGCAACTATCTCAACCGGACTTTTGAAAACAGCATATTTATAGTTAAAAAACCAATCTGTTTAACTTCATCTACAAGCAGAATTGGTGCCAGAACACTGTATTAAATATTTAGTGAATTAAACTAAGTGCATTAAAATCGAAGTTGTTGAATGGGTAAAAGTCACAAATTCCTTTTTTCAATAATTGGAACGATGTGATATAATAACTCATGAAATGAATAGAAATTTTAATATATGTAACAACATAGCAAATTTTGAGCTTTGTACAAAATGACTAATAGTGCTATTACAATTGATTTTTAAAAACATTATTATTCATATGGATTTCTTGCTTTCTGTGAAAGTGAAATTTACGACTATCACCAAATGTGTCTTTATCTATAGAAGGAATAAATATGTATATTTTCTCACAAAAAGGAATCACATTATTTTTTTTTTTATTTTAAATTAACATACATTTTACAAGACCAGTCCAAATTCCAAGGCGTTGTCACTTGTTGTTGTTGTGCCTCGGTCGAAACCTGATGCGAATAGGCAGGGATGACTGGAGAGTGACGTTCATGACTGGCAACACTTTGTCCCTGGAGTCCAGAGAGTGAAGGGTGAAGTTTCTCAATGTGTGGCACACCATGGTCTTCACCTCCATCTCTCCGAAAAACCTTCCTGCGGAGAAAAATAATTTTAATGCATGAACAGAGAACTTGATGCACTCCAACGCGTCAGTCACCATTGATATAGAAATAGATATAATTCTATATGTCATGTTTAGACTTTGTGCAACAGTTTTCCTTTTCTTTTGTAATTCTTGTTGATCCTGGTAACAATCAATTAAAAGTGTGAAATACGTAACCTAGATGACGAATGACTGTGAAAAAACATTAAACACGATTTAAATTCACAATGCTCAATGCACTTGTTATTTATATAACTAGAACAAAACATACACTATTTTAAGTGAAAACTTCAAACTATGAGAAAGTGTCACTCCAGAAATTATCCAATAAATTTTGAAATTATAGAAATTATCCTTCTTCCTTTGAGACAACAATCTTATGGAAATGCAAACTTTATTACAAGTTTAGTAATTATTTTTATTGATGATTTTTTAGGTCTATAACAGTTTCATGTATAAAATGAAAACATACATATTTAATTAACTTACATTTATGCCTTTTTTAAAGCTAGGACTACTTGTTTTAATCACTGTATGGCCTGAAACATCATTTCTGAAATGGAAAATTTATCTAATGCTGGAATTTTAACTCATCACATATCTTTTTTTATTCAGAATTTAAATCTTTACTGGAATTAATGCTCATTAATATTTAAAATTAGATTTCAGTTTTTGAATTATTTAAAAAAATTCAATCTGAAATTATTTAAGAATTCAACATTAGTAATAATTAAAGAAAATTAACATAGAACATTAGTTATTAATTTCATATCAATAAACTGTGTGTCACATTTTTCATCGTTTATTCTGCACTATTTTCCATAGTTTGAATGTAAACCAAGCCGTTTTTTAAGTCTTCTTTTTTTTTTTTTTTTTCCTTCTATTAGTCCCCACTCTCTCTATATATAACCTGTTCAAATTTTCAATCGTTCATAAAATACTTTTTATTCATCCACTCAAGTTCAAATACATTTTTTTTGAACATGTAGTTTATGACACTTGATGTTAATACATTTCAAATATTAATTCATTAATTAAATTTAATTAATTAATTTTAGTTTTTTTTAGATTTAAGTTGCATGTATCTAATATTTAAAGATGTAAGAGGACAATTTCAACTTTATTTGTAAAGGACTTTTCTGCAATATAGTGAAAAAAAAAGTAGGCATTGACTTGAATATTTTTTTTTTATATTACTTGTTTTCATTTTGTACTGAAATGTTATCCTCAAGAATTAGCTAAAGTGTATCTGTTTGCATTTAACATATAATATTTATACATTAGTTTATTTCTTCATTGAAATTCAAATTTTAATAGCAAAAGTAGATTTATTCATTTATTTATTAATAATAAAAATTTTTTTGGTTTTATATATAAATTTTATTAATTAGTTACAGTCCTTACCTATACAATTTCTTGGTCCAGCTCCAAAGGAACATAAGCACACTCAGGAACCTTATTTTTGTTCTCTGGAAAAAACCTCTTTCCGGGTCAAATTTCTCTGGATCAGGAAAACATCTTCGTCTCTGTGCAGGAAATACGTCATCACATTAGCGGAAGCTCCTTTGGGTATGGTGTAGCCACCTGGAAAATGCACATTTTTCAATATTTTCAATATTATTCAATTTATTTTAAGAAAAATAAAATATGAAATACATGTAAAAATTAATAATGATTACTATAACAATCAATAATGTTGATCGCATTATATTATATACCTTACACATTTTAATAATTTATGCATTCATTGTATTAAGTTATGCATTCAATATTCGTTATTAGTACAAATTGGTTGCGGGGGTTTTCTCATCATCTAAAAAAGTTACCTGAACAAGAAAATGCTATGTTAGACTTGAGTTGAAATCTTGATAAAAAACTATATTTAAATATTATCTGAAGATTAAGCAATTATAGCAGGCAGTGAATAGCATTTTTCTATGTATCATGTAAAATACTGAAATTTTAAAATAAAACGATAGCATATTTATGTAATGGTGTTTGTTAAAACTTTCAAATTAAGAACACTAATCTTGACGTGTAAACACATAAAATAACCAGTCAATTCTCAAAAATAGATATGACAATTAGAAATACATTATTATTTGCAAATTTTTCTAATATCTGAAATATTAAATTTGCATGAAAAAAAAAAAAAGAAATTTAATAAAATGCTTAGAAAAGTATATTGTTTAATTTTAAGTAAAATTCTTTTAATTTTTTTCTGAGAAAAAAAATTAAAACGAATTTTTGAAACTCCAATCTTTCTTCAAAATATTTGAGAAATTAATTTTCATTGTGTTCAATGATGCACATCAAAATTGAATATAAATATAGAATTTAATATGAAATGTGTTCAAAATTTTAAATAAATTAAAAAATTGGTTTTTTTAAATTAATTATTTTATTTCAAAAATAGTATAAAATACATTCAAGGAAGACTTATTATAATTTCAACATGTCATATTTTGGATATTCATACTTAATATAAAAATTTCTATTCTAAAAAACTCTGCATTGGAATTCTTACTTGGAATTACTATGGAATTTAATTTAATAACATTAAAATTTATATTGAATAATAATAAATGCTAAATTCAGATCTATAATTCTCGTTCTTTATTTTGATCGTTGAAGAATATTTATTTATTGATGTGATGACCATTTTCAATTAGAGGCGAAAATTTTTAATCATTTTTCATCTTGGTGAAAGACTCTAACCAATCTCTATTTCCTTGTAAACACAAACAATTATAGTGTTTTCCTTACACAACTACTTAAAACTAAGAGGCATGGTTTGTTTTTTAATTTGAATTGTCAATCGATTTTTTCCTGTATTACTTAAAAAAAAAAGATAAACATCATTGATTTGGTTTGTGATGAGTCCTTTGTTTAGTATGTAATTTATCTAAATGCTTCTTTCAATACTTTTAATTCATACTTTAGATAGTTGGAGATTTGGTTTCAAACTATTTTAACTATGAAGCAAGTACCGCATGAAAAAAAATAAATCATTTACATTTCAATACAATCTACTGTTTGAATTTGAATTAAATTTAAATAAATAAATAAATAAATAATAAATATATATATATATATATATATATATATATATATATATATATATATATATATAAAGATATATATATATATATATATATATATATATATATATATATATATATATATATATATATATATATATATTAAACGTTAAAAAAGCGCACGAAGGGCTAAAAGTTTCAGAAAACTAACTGAAACACCTGTTTTAATAATTTTTAAAAAATTGAGAATTTATATTCAAACTAGCAGACACGGGCACGCGTTGCTGTGGCTTTCTTGTATTTCGTTCAATTATTAGATACTATAATTGGTATTACTAAGGAAGTGATTGGTAAAGAATGATGAAAAGTTCAAATTAAGCTTCAACGAATGGAAAATGTTTAATTTTTATTAATTTAATGAATGAGGTAGATAATGTTGATTTTTAACACTGTTTTATAATTATTTTACCAAATTTAATTTTTAATAATCATTACTTTCATTTATCTAAGAACTAACCGATCAAAATAAATAAATTAGTTAAATAATTTAATATGTTGGTTATGATTTTCTAAAATATTTTCCAACTATTCTACAATAATAGCTCTTTGTATTTGCTTGTTCGATAAAATTATACTCACATCGAGTTGTCACACGTTCTTCAGAACTGCCCATAAAATAAATTTGAAGAAATTTTGGCTCTTCGTTAGGTATTGGCATAAACGACCCGATCTTAGGGTACACCTGACCTTGTATTTTGAATGCACTTTCAAAATTACGTCCATCGGATGAGAAATCGCAAATTTCGGTTGCGCCAAATGACGTCAATGGCGCCAAATGGCGAAATATGAAAATTATCGATTTTGCATTTAAATAAAAAAAAAAAATCTGAATAAAAACTATCCTATCTCTCAAGTTGGAACAAAACACACATGTAAGAAAAAAAGTTAAAATTGGATTGCTAGTTTCAGAGTTCATTCCCAAACAAACATCGTGACACGGGAATTATATATATAATATATATATATATTTAATAAATGTGCTTGATTTGAATTTATGTATGAAAATATAATTTAAGACATAAGGCACTTCTTATTATCACTCTTTCAGGGTATTTTCGTTACTTCTGTTTTCTTTTTAAAAAGCAAAAAGTAACTAAAAAAAAAAAGACTATTTTTGTAGATTTTTTTTTTATTGCTCGGTTTGTTTAAACACATAAAACTTCTTTATGGACTAAATAAGTTAATAATAGATACAAAAGAAACATTTACATAAAAATATAAATAAATTCATTACAAAATAATACAATAACAGGAGAGGAGGAATGCTTAAAGATATTGAAAGAAAATAAATAAAAAAATTAAAAATAAAATAAAAAAATAAAAAATAGTACATCAAGCTAACATAAAAAATTATGGATGAAAAATTAAATATCCATCAAAGAAAAAAATGATTACACAAATATACAAGAATATTTATATATTATACAAAATATACAAAAATATTTTAATAAAACAATATAAAGTTAATGAACAATGCTAGGTTTATATAGTAACATTATTTATATGTATAGATTAGAAACAATCATAATGCATGCTAACTGATCCTATGATATTTATCGTAATTCCTTTACTCACTTCATGGAATTTTCGCTATTATTATCTACGATATTATGCATATATATATATATATATATATTCTACAAATTCATATAGATATTTTAATTACCATTTAAATTTAATATATATATAAAAAATTCAATTTCGAACCATAATTCTTGAATTTTTATGGTGCCAAAATTAAATTTCCACGTAAAAATTATAATTCTTTAGAATTTAAAAAAAAATATATTACGATATTTTTTTAAGAGAAAGAACTTTTGAAAAAAATTGCATCCTCATTACCTCTTTAGATAAATTATAAGATTATTTGAATGTATAATTTGAATATTTCTATGATTCAAAGATTTAATTCACGTAAATTTGAATAGATGTTCAATTTAGTATCAATTTAATTCGATGGAACTGAATAAATTCAATTTCAGTAGAATTTAACAGATGCTTTCATTTTATAAATTGATTTCAATACACAAGCTATCTTTATTCGATTGTAACGATTATTATCTTAATGCCTTTATTCATTTATATATATGTTGATTTGAAGTGTATGTTTACTTGCATAATTTGTAATATTGACTTACTGTGAAATGGTCCAAATAATACGATTTAAACAACTTACAAATTTTGGTTTCCTCAGAAATTTGTCTGCCAAATTGAGGCACAGAAGGATACAAGCGACTGCATTCCTGGAACATTAAATATTTATAGCTGAACATTAAAAAAAAAAGATATAATGGAATAGAAATGTAAGTTATCGATTTTAAATAGTGTTGAAAATCAGTTATAGTTCTATTCATATTTATTGATTGTTTCATTCATCTTTATTGATTGTTCCATTAATATTTATTGATGTTCATTAACGTAAACAGAAAAAGGTGCATTGCATTGAAAAGCCTAACATCTGATTTGAATGAAGTGTAATTTATTTTTACAAATTTCTGTTTGGAACTATGGAAAAATAATACTAACACGTGACTTAAAGAAAAAAATTATTTACAACAACAATTATTTACAAATAATATAAAAACAAATAAATTTTGCATATATTTTAAAAATAAATGGCTGTTTTTTTTCTGCTTTACATTCTTATAATTCTGCCTTCTAATGAAAAATTCCCACTTTCCATTATGTTTGAAAGATGATATTATTTTCTATTAAGCGTAAGAAACACATATACCTTTTATTTTTAATTGATGTTTATCGTACTGCCAAGATATTCATTTGCCAAATTTTTTTATCAGATAGGAGAATGAATGCATTGTAAAATAGACTTGCACTCTCTGTGCCCTTCCTTGAAAAGCATTGTTAGGACATTAAAGTTTCAAAACTTATAAAAATTCAAAAAAGTTCACTATTGGAAGACATCAAAACTAATACCGCATAGCTGCAATTCAGTTGCCTTGGAGTTATTTAATGAGAAAGTGCTTTTAAAAGAAAGACCCATAAATTCCATGATCTACATAACCCACCAATTCAGTTAAGACATTTAATGAGAAAGAGTTTTTAAAAAAGAACCACAAATTCTATGATCCAGTATAGCTGCAATTCAGTTGCCTTAGAATTATTTAATGAGAAAGTGTTTTTAAAAGATAGACCCACAAATTCTATGATCCAACATAGCTGCAATTCAGTTACTTAAGAGTTATTTAATGAGAAAGAGTTTTTAAAAGAACCACAAATTCTATGATCCAGTATAGCTGCAATTCAGTCGCATAAGAGTTATTTAATGAGAAAGATAGACCCACAAATTCTATGATCCAGCATAGCTGCAATTCAGTCGCATAAGAGTTATTTAATGAGAAAGAGTTTTTAAAAGAACCACAAATTCTATGATCCAGTATAGCTGCAATTCAGTCGCATAAGTTATTTAATGAGAAAAGAGTTTTTAAAAGATAGACTCACAAATTCTATGATCCAGCATGCTGCAATTCAGTTGGATAAGAGTTATTTAATGAGAAAGGCGGAATACTTAGAGTTAAGGAAAATCTTCCTGTCTCACTGATCCGTAATGCTGGACTTTTAACACTTATTTCATCGATTTGTTGACGCAGCAATGCAAATAAAATTAAATATTTTTATTTTTTAATTCATGGAAATTAAGCGCTATGAATATACATCCATTACCTTAATTCTATAATTCACTTTAATTTTCGTATTTTGCATTAATTTCTATTTTTAACAATTTTAATTTTATTTACTAAGGAAAAGATGAAAAATATAAAATAATCAAAAGGAAATCTCAATCACAGATACAAAACATGCATAACTATTTTGAAGTGTGGTTGTCAAATTGTAAAAAAATATGTTGTGAATAAATATTTATGAGATAAATTATAATGTAAACTATAAATTGGCCTGCATAATATGATATATGTAAGAAACCAAAAAAAATGTATTTTAATATTGATTTATTAAGTTGCTGATAAAGGGAGTTTCTGTCACTCAAGAGGAATATAAAACAGAAATTGCTATGAAAGATTATCACACACACATTAAACTTAATTATCAATGATTAAAAAAAAAAGATTCTTTCGTAAACCTCTTTCCTTCAAACAAAGAGGAGGTGAAATTATACGCTTGAAGAATTAAATGGAGATTTACAGATACAACGAGATATAGATTCTGTACAACAGCAATGAAAGACAATTGAAATCTGTGTCAGTTTAATTTATTTATAAGGTTTTTCTTTCTCTTTTAAATGTTGCTAAAAAATTTTCTCATTGATGTCATTTTTGTAATACTTTTTGATGCTCTTTATATTTAATACTTCAAACTATTTCAATTATTTAACACCTTCCGTAAATGCTTTATTCATATCACTAAAATCAAAATTTGTTTATAATGCAACATATATTTATAATAATATCCATAGTTGAAATACTAATCACTGTTATTAATATGAATTTTAAAAGAAAACAAAAAAAAAAATCATTTAAAATGTTTGTCTATTTAAAGTGAATTGTTTAAACTGATCTTGAATTGAAAATAAATAGGGAAAATAAATCCGATTTTACAATTTATAAAGCTGATTAATACATAAGATTTCTCAGACACATTTTAAACTTAAAATATCGTTTCAAACTAATAAAAAGGTTTCAAGATGAAGAAAGGATAAATAATAATGCAAATCGTGTATCCTACATTCAAGAGGATAATTCTTTGGTTTGGAAATTTTTCTAACGATATGATAGATCCTACCTTTAATACGCAATCCAGATACTTGAGATCACTGAGATCGTCCACCGAAAGAGATCTGTCTGCATCTCCCTCGAACAGACTGTCCAATTCCTGGTGAATCTTCTCTTGTACCTCAGGATAGAGACCTATCAAGTACAGGGCCCACTTGATAGCGGCTGCAGCTGTGTGTCATGACCCTGTAAATTCAGTAAAATAAACGCAATTTTTAATATAAATTTCACACTCATTTGCATTAGTACTATTAATATTCGGCATCTTACAAATTCAGAAGTAGATATTGATAAGTCATAAGTGATATGTCTACATGTTAAAAATGAAACATACTAATTATCTTTCTGTAAATTAGTCCTTTCTAATTTGGAAAAGCTAATATATTTTCCCTAACATATTTACTTTCTCTTAGAGTAATTTTCTTGCAGTTATGATGATATTAAAGAAAACTTAACAATAAGATAGGCTGATGAAAAAAGAAACAAAATGAGCCATTTTATTAGCCTTATGGTGTCAAACACGTATACATTCCTCCAAAAACAAAGATTCATTTTAGTAGGTTCTCAATTCATCAAATTGTGATAAGGCCATTACACTCCATCTTTTCTTAAATTTTCAATGATTTCTCGTTATCAATAAGCTCCTCCATGAATGCCAATGATGTAGAATATATTATTAGAATGTAAAAATCAGTTGGAACCTACCGCGATGATGAAAGTGTCCACTTCTTGCCTCACGCCTTTCTCATCGAGCGCTTGGTCCTCGATGTGCAGTTTCAAGAGGACTTCCAACAACGATTTGTACCTGCTGCTGTCGTCCGCCTTTTCACCGTTCAGGTACCTCCGTTTTCTCTCGTCGATTATCTAGAAATTAGAATGGATTATTGAACAAATTATTACAAGATTGCGTTTTTAAAGATACAGAAACCGTTTTATTTTTTATCTGCACCACTGAAAATCTCTTTCTCTTATTAATTAAAAACATCAGAATAAAACTGTGAAGCTGTACAGAGAATTTCTCTTACAGTGTGCGTTTGATGTTGAATTTCACTAAGCATCAAACGCACGCTGTAAAATTTTAGATTGAATTAGACGTTTTAAACATTTAAACTAAATTTTTGTAGTATAAGTTTTGCAGGGTTTTTTTAATCTTTAAAAACTTTTGTTCTCCAATAACACATAATATGATTATTTAATCTGCACACTATTTGATTATTTATATCTTGATATTTTAAAAAATTTCATATTCTTGAAAATAAAAAAAAATAAATAGATAAAAAAAAACCAGACCATTGATAGATTTTCCAAATATTTAATGGCAGGCGGGCATATTACTTTTGAAAAGCGTTGTAGAATTTTTACAGTATTTGTTTCATAATAAAATTTAAAATGGCTATAAAAACAATTAACTAATAAATGACTTTTTTTATTTTAGAGAAAAAAAAATTTTAAGGTAACGAAATAAATTTGGAGATGTTTTCTTAAAAATAAATATAATTCAAAAAATTGAAACTTAAACAATACTTGGAACCATTTTTAAACAATATTTTTACATTCAATTCGATAGATGATGAATATCTTCTTAAGTTAAAATATAATTTTTTTCTCAGAATACATCAGTAATTCTTATAGTATTTAAAAATTAATATTTTAAATCACTAAATTTATTTAGTATGATGAATGTAATTTCTATGTACTTTTATTTAATGTCTCAATAGTATAATGACTGAAGTATTGTGAAAGTACTTTTAGTATAATGACTCAGAATTTAGTACTTATAACAAGCATTACCACTACCGTAATGGATAAGAAAAGTTCCTCTGAGAATTTCATTAATGAATATATAAATATTGAGGATAGTTTAATTTCTAAAACACAATTGATTTGTGCTAAATTCTCCCAAAAATAATATTCAGAATTATGTGTTTTTCTATCTTGGTATACCTCACATTTTCTGAATTACATGTTTTTTTTTAAATTTCTAAATGTGTATTGCATGCATATCTATTAATTTGATAAATCGGTTTTCTCAAATTTATAGATCAATATATTAGATAGATAAGTACACTATACATTTAGTAAAAATTGAAACATGAACTTGCTCTGTAACCAACGTTATGCAAAATTATGGTAAACTTATTAGTTTGTTTAAAATCACAGATAATGAATTAACTTACAGTTCTAGAGAAACCATGCGCTACTTTTTTTGTGGTAGGCTGCTTCTTTTCCAGCTTTCGAATTCAGTAGAGGATATTGGGCCACTGCCAAAATTTAAGAATTCTAGCCATCACTAAATCCAACGTCCTTTGAAGTAATGAAATTCAGTAAGTTACTCCTTGATGCATTTATTAAAAACTAAACATACATTTTGATGCAACTTTTGAAAGATAGAGAAAATTCATTCAACTTTAAAAGCTATAAGAAACCATGACCTAATACATTTTTAAAATTTATTTTTAAGATTGGTTTATCACAATCACTCGATATGATTGAAAATGTACCACTCAATATAAATCGCTCTTGGTACAAAAGTTCTAAAACAATATGTTGAAGATGGCTATAATTCTCTACGAGAAATATCCAGGTTCCTCAATAGACAGAAAGAAAATTAAAAAAATTAAACAATTTCTGATGACAAAGCAATGGAATTTTTGTAATCTATAAATGCGTATATGATATGACTTTGTGGAGAAAATGACATAAACAATAACGATTAAATAATGTTGGGTTCCAAAACAGATACTTACGTTCTTTTCTTATAACTAAAATTAAAAATTTTAAATGAAAATATAAGGGTTAAATTTTAATAAGTTATGTAATGATAGAAACACGTTATTGAGTATGTTGATTAAAGGTAAAACGTTATAAACATGTTGATTAGATGATAAATTTTTTTGAAAAGTTTCAAATGTAACTTTCACTGATGCTACATTTCAAAGACCGACATATGATTCTACATTAGAAAGTCATTTACTTTAGTGAAATAATTTTTTTCCACGATTTAAAATAAATACTTTTATTTAAATTCACATTATACGAATTCCAAATCTCCATAATTAAAATAATTAAACATTCGGTAAATAGATGAAGCTACACAAGTTTTAAATGTATAATATTTTACCCTTGGCTTCTGTATTTCGTTCACTCAGTGAAAACAGAAATATTCGACAAACACGGCTTGAAAAGCTAGAATCATATTTACTGCTAACGATTTTTGAAATTTACTTAAATGGAAATCTCGAAAATTTCAACAGTTGGGATAATCTTATAGAATGATCGCTCTTCCTTAGAAGATCAGTAATCATCCAGGAAGCTTTGCGATAGCCAATGCCTTCTGGTTTCGGGAGAGATGCAAGCTCAAAGAATTTTTTTCTAAATTTTATTATTTTAAAGGGGATGATTGGTTTGATTGCTGAAAAAACACATGAAACACGTTATAAAAATTTTCAACACGTATTTTGTCTCAAAAATGATGTCCTCCATATATTCTTTTAGAATAATTAAACGTAATCAAATCCATAAATGAATGAATTCTTTTGTTTCAATAAAAATGGGTTATTGTACATAACTTTGGATGAAATGCCCATTTAAATGAAATATTTACATAATTTAAATGAATAGCTAATTTTTATGATGAAGGCACTGTTATACTAAAAAAAAAGGTAAGTTATGATTGTAAGAAATCTAAAATATTAATGAACTTGTGAAGGACTTTGACTTTAATTAAAGCTACATAAAATATTTTAATAAATAATAATAAAAAAAAAATATCAACACCATGTTTAAGGAGATTCGATAAATGAGAACCACGGTTTAAAGTTATTGTAAAATTTTCATGTGAGTTTAGAAAAGTTTCAGATGCACAGTAAAATGCGCAGGCAAATAACACTTCATGAGTTTACTATGGCATACCTGTGAAGTGATTCGACATATTGCTTTCTTTCATTCTCAAACTCTCCCATTTTCACGCCCATAATGCATTCTAAAGTGAGAGAGAGAGAGAATAATAATTATCTATTACATGAGTGTAATAAAATAATCTCAATAGAAATTGATGCATAATTCATGAAATCGCTAATTTTAACATTGTTTTATTCAGAAGAGCTTAATGAAATGATATTGGAAAGGAAACTCACTTTGGTGATAAGCAGGATCCTCTCATCCCTGACTTGTCACGTTAAATGAAGATATTTTATATATTTTTTTCTTCAGTACTACAGATAGTCCACACGTTAAATAATTGAGATAATAAATTATTAATAATAGGGATTAAAACGATAATGATTATTTGTGGTACATTTAAAAAATGAAAACATTTAGAGAAAGAAAAGGTCATATTGTACATTATTCAAAGTAGCGATGAGATATGGCGATATGACGAATATATTCAAAGGAGCGACAATGACGTAGGATAAAAGTTATGCCTGAAGAAATATGTTGTTGATTGATATTTAATTAACATTTTTCTTTGATGAAAAAAAAAGCTACGAAAGAGACACGAAATAATTAACTTCTCTTCGCCATACATTCATGCGAAGGAAAAATTCCCATGAATAGAAGAAAAAAAAAAAACGCGTAATTTTCTCAATTAAATTGAGTATCAATATAGTTTCTTTCTAGAATGCACCAAACTGTTATATTGGATTCATGTATGGGAAATATTGTAGCTATATTGAAAAAAATTTTATGCTATCAACCAAACAATAAGACATAATTCATAATGCTGCAGATTTGGAAAACAAAATTATTTTGGAGGATTTACGATAAAATTTTTTTAGACATCTGTGAGTTAATCTTGATGATGTTCAGGACGATTGGCATACAAAACAGTTTACATCACTGACTAAAATCGGATACTAACCTGCACAAATGCAAGATATTTCAAGTTTCAATTTTTTTCACATTAAATGTTGTCTGTTTTTATGTAGGAGGCAATCTAAATTGCTAAAGTATGTTTTAAGCAGTAGGATTTAAAACTCTAATATAAGTTGTCCTTTGTGAGTGTTGCTTCAGTGACGTTTTCATACTGCAGTGGCTTTATACTGCACATTCATAATTTATGGCCGTTAATGACAATTGTTAAACCTTATGGTGTGTTGTACGGCATCAATTTACAACATCAAATTACCAATTTCCTATTTTTGAGTATTGGGCACCACTATAATTTTCATTACGTTATTTTGAGTTTGATAAATTTCTAAATACCCATCGCTGTCTGTGGTAGTAGTCTCTTTTTCTGCAGATCTCTTTTCAATCCTTATCTAAAGAGAATAGTTTTATAGATAAAAGACAAAAATATCGTATTCTTATCAAGGTATAATTTTTTTTCCTTGTCTATCCATTAGTATAAAAAATGTTTATTACAGGATTGTTAAATGCTTAACTTCTCAATATCCTCGAAATATTTTAAGCAGTATATAAAATTCCAGCTTTGATATGAATGGAAATAAATAATGAATTCATAGCAATTAAAAATAACTATTAATTATGAATCATTATAAACAGTATGTTAATAATTATCGATTATAGGAATGTACTGATAGGACCTCATAAAATGAAATTGTGTAAGAACGCAGAGAGAATTTTAAAATTAATATCAGACTGTAGCAGAAAAGTGATGTGTTATCTTTCCAAGATTGATCAGGGTGTCTTTCAAGTCAATTCAAAAAACGATAGTAATTTTTTCCCTCTGAAACTGTGACAGAAATATAAAGAAGTACATCTTAGAGAGACACTTATTAAGTATAATTTATACTTTTACACAGCTCTGGCGATGACATGTATGTTGGTTAGTGATTCGGAATCCATGTTAAACTATAGGTCCCGGTCTAATTTGCTCAATATGTGAAACATATGACGTAGAGGATAAACCAAACCAGCTCTCAATTTGTATCTCTTGTTTTTTTTGTTTTCATAGAAATTCGAGAAATCCATCTACACGCTGTATTCCGATAAAACAAACGTTCCCATATTATTATTATGGGAACGGTACTGAAAAAGAATACATATTTACTTTTAAGCTTTATAGCTGTGGGATGATTTTAATGACATAGTTATGATGTTGAAGGAAATCTGTAGAATTTGAATTTCGGCGCTCCATATAAAACTATTGATGGATATAAGCGATAATCTTTTATGAAAATTAAAACCTTATACCTTTTTCTACTTAATTTTTCAGCTGTCTTAAATAATTTAAGACATAAAATTAGTTTCAAATATTTACCAATAGAAATAGTAAAATTAATCTCAGATACAGATTAGCCGTATATAATTTTACTACCTATACATATTATTTCTATAAATATCTTAATTTCTTTATTCCAAAATTACTTTTTAGTATATTTTTATACTCATAAGATATACATCCTGTATAATAAGTGCCTTTTATCTAATGTGAAGGTTTCCTTAAAGCGACTTATTTACGGAAAAAAAATTAATGATTCATAATTATCATGGATTCATTATCAAATTACCGCACAGTATATCCAAAGCGCACAGAGATATCGGTTCTTCAATGCTAGTGAATTCCTTCTCCGTCTCTTTCATGAGGTGCTTGACGAACTTCAGCGAGTGCTCGTTGAAGACGGTGAGGTAGCCTTTGAGCATGTTGCTCTGGAAGCAAGGGGGCGAACAGCTTCCTCCTGTCCTTCCACTGGCTACTATCACTGAAACACAGAATAAGCTAAAACTTCTGAATTGTAATTTTGGCAATTTTTATTCCTTTTAATATTACGTAACAGACAAATAAAATTTAAAAAAAAAAAAATCTATAATACAAATATATGGTGAAATAAATACAAAGTTGAAGAAATTAAGCACTTAGATAATGTAACATAAGCTTCTAAAATCCGATAACGAAAATTTGTCTGAAAATGCGAAAATTTGTTTCGATACAACTAACCAATAATTGAATTTCATCATCCAAAGAAGCTTTATAGTATCGTAACTGAACATTCTTTGTAATTTTCTTTGTAGAGAAAACTTCAATTCTAAGTCATTGCTTAGTCACTTTGACAACACCAATGTTTTGCGGAAGGGTTTGTTGATGAAGGTATGAATTAATATATGTCACTGCTTGAAAGATATACATTTGTGAATGAGAGTGGTCAAAGTGAAGAATCGCTTGGCTTTTATGTTTGCCGCCATTTGATTCTGACGTCAGGAAAGACTGTTCTGGTTGTATTATTTTGTCGTCAGAGCCGTGTTAGAAACAGCATCAAAACGACAACAGTTATGTAGAAACTCAAAAAAACAAGGCATCAGTATGATCATTATAGCACCTTTTTATTTATTGTTAACAATACAACGTGTAACCTAGTATGAGAGGCAACTAGTCTTATTTGTTTATTCATGTAAATGTATACGAAATTTAAATCGCCTCTTTCACTTTACTATGTATAAGTACATATAAGATAACAATTTTTTGTTCCATATTGATTACACTTTCTTGGCGGCAAAAATTTGTTTGTATTATTTTTATTTTGGCAAAAATTCATGATGTATGCCAAAATAAAATATGTATAAAAACAATATAAAGAGAGAAAACATCACGAACTTCAAATCATACCTTTAATAGTCACATGCAAGATTATAAATGAGTTATTAGTCCTTGAAAATCGAGGCGTCCCTCTATCGATAAACAAATAATATTTAAAATACTTCTTGTCAATAGTAAATATCAAGAGTTATCATATGTAAAATGTATATGACATTTAAATCGACTCTTTTTCTTTACTTTTCATAAGTACATATATGATAACAATTTTCATTCCATATTGATTACACTTTCTCAGTTGCTAATTTTTTTTTTTATATTTAAGTTTGGCAAATATTCATGATGTATGCCAAAAAATATATTTAACAAGCAATGTAAAAGCATCACGAATTTCAAATCATACCTTTAATAGTCGCGAGTACTTAGACTGTAAATGAGTTATTAATTATTGAAAATCGAGGCATCATCGCTTGATCGATAAACAATATTTTTAAGCAATACCAACACTTGATAGCAGTCAATCAGGTTTATGAGCATATATTATTTCAGATATCATAAATATTTCATGATAGAATTATAAAATTCACCCCATAGAAATCATTACTGGCACTGTGTACCCCCAATATAATAAACGCACCGATAAATAAATACGCAAGGTAAATGCTAATAGACTTCAATCTCAATGGAACTACACTGACGTCTTCTCTGCTTTAAACCTAGCAACCTGTGCAGTTACATTTTGCACTGATCTTAGAGGAAGGAAAAAAAACCTCTGGTTTGTTCCTTTTCAATTTTACTGTCGGCCGTTAAAAAATAATAGCCTAAAGGGCTAGTAATAGTATACATGATCAGCGTCTCTCTTTAAAGTTGGAAGCAATTTTGGTGACAACAAATGAAATTATTAAGGCGACAGTAGACTTTCAAAGCCTTGCAAATTCATCAAAAAAATTTAATTTTCAATATCTATTGGAAATTAATCCTTGAACAGTTTTCTTCACAGAATAATTTGTTTTGTCACTTGGTTTGTTTTTCTGATAGTTATATCCGATTTTATGATTTATCAACGAATCAGCTGATTTGTCCAAAGGTGTGAAACTGTACATAACGCATTATTTACATTACACATTTTGTAACATCTAAGGCTTACAACGATCCTTAAAGAAGAATAAATTATTTATAGATTTATAGTTTGAAAGTCTATATTTGGAAATATTTTCAGATTGCTCATTATGAAATTTTGAATATTTATATATTCTATGATGGAACACACCAAGAGAGATCACTATTCTAAATGGGATTGTCATTGCAATAGACATACTGTCAGGGCTTGTCATAGGCTATGAAATCCTGAGCAAATATTGTCCGCAATATGTAAATGATGTGCACGCGATTTTGGAGGGGACAGCAGTGATTTCCACGAACGGAAACAAGGTGACAAATCTGATTTTTAGAAAAAAAATTTCAGATTCTTCCAAACAGCATAGAAATGTCGGCAGCTATTATACTGTGGAAGATATCCTTCAAAAATAATAAAACGCGATACACTAACATGATATCGATGGTGATTCCAAAACTTTTAATCTTCTAAATGAAGAAAAATTTTATTTGCCATGATTTCCAAATTGAGAAATAATGTATTAATCATGTTGCCGAAAAAAAATTTGGATTCTGATTTAAGAGCAAAAGTTAAAAAAGTTAAAGGCATTATTGAGGGGAAGCCAGGAAATCTATCAAATAACAAATTTAAAAAACCCCTATGAAATTATTATCAAAAGGCATATAGAGATAATGCATCTAGTGTGATTAAAATAAAATCTTCTATTCTAGCAACTCTTTATTATTGCACGTCAATGGATGAAAAGCCCCAATGTAATAAGTGTACATCATGAATTACCTCATGGTGCTTTTACTAGATAGATTTGACAACAAATAAAAAATCCCGAAAAATTCTAGTGTGAAAACTCAACCAACCATCTCTCATAACCAACTGGTAAGAAAAATTTTATGAATTTGCGGAAGACTGGCATCAACGGATATTTTATTTTGAAGTGCTAAAGGCAAAATTCAGAATAAACAGGAACAGTTACTCAGTTTCATCTGCAATAAATATTCCAGCAATGTGTTTGGTGTTGAAAGAACGACTAGAACTAGCGACTCAATCACATAAGCTATGGACGAATTTAACTTTGGCTCTACTGAGACACAACAAATAATTTAGAGTGAAGTTGCTGGTGAACAAACACAGCAGTTAAAAAGACAAAAGTAGGAAAAGCAAAAAGATTAAGAATGACGGATAATTTCAAAACAACACAGAATAATAATAGAAAAAATTAAATAAAAGTGAAATTGAAAATGCTAAAACAGTAGCCATAACCTATGAAGTAATACAATTTTAATGTATATAAACATATTGTAACATATTTTTCTCACTATATATACACATAATGGGACAAAGAAGAGGAAGTACATCGTATATAAATACAAATATTCAGTAATTCCTGATTTTGTGATAGGCTGTTTAAAATAATAGCTCTGGTATTTCATGAAGCTATTTCGACATTAGTAAGTTTTAAAATGTTTAGTAAGAAAAAGCATAGTGTATGTTTTTGTTGATTCTCAAATTATTGTTTCTTCGTTCAGAAATTTCTATTATAAAATGCATGGATGTATTCACAAAATATTTACGAAATTTGACAAGATGTAAAATGTCAAAGGGGGAGAAATTTGCAGAGAAACAAAAGAAAGAAAGAAACATAGAAATAGAAATCAACTTTTTGCTTTAATGTCATAAAAAATATTTAATTGGCAATTTGACAATTGACAATTGTAAAATTTGTAAAATGTCCAAAGAAAGGGGGAGAAGTTTGTAGAAAGACAAGCTAAGAATTTAGCTAAGAACTTAGATAAGAACAAGCTAAGAACTTAGAAATAGAAATCAACTTTTGCTTTGATGTCATGTAAAAAAATTTAAATTGTAAATCCAGTTCTTCAACATGTATAGGGGTATTTTCCTTTCTTCCTTTATTTTTTGTTCATTTTGTGATATAATTTTCAATTGTTTTTTGGATATCTTTGCAATTGGCGTAAGGTTTGCAGGTCAGGGCTTGCCTTACATTCTTAACAAATTAAGAATAAATAATTCAAAATATTTTTTGTAACATCCAATATACTTATTATTAAGTTTGCGTAGGGTTTCTGTAGCAAATTTGGAACTCGAAAAACTAAGGAAATATTAAATCTTTATATGCAGAATAATTTAATTGATTTTCCCAGTATATAATAGTTTCGTAAATTCAATTTTGCATAAATTTAAATATTTAATAAAATATATTTTCAGATTCATTTAAAGTAAACAGTTTCGCATAAGCATTTTTTTGTTTCTGGGGTTTATTCTATTTCACCAAATAAAAATATTAGCAAAATTTAGAAACAAAATTTAAGCTGCTGATATTGGAAAAAATATAAGATAGCAGCTAGATCTTTATAGAAATATATTTCCATAACTAAATTCGATAAAATGATGTAATAACATTTGAATTTATTGGCAGGAATCGAATCAATAAAACATCTTCATTTTACAGTAAAATAATTTAACTGAAAAAATAAATAAATTTACACAGATATTTACACTAGATTATGGACACAGATATAAGATGGCAGCTATTTAAGATTACAATATCTATTATTTATAAAAATATTTCTATAACTAAATTCGAAATTAAATGATGTAATAACATTTACATTTATTGGCAAGAATTGAATCAATAAAGCCTCTTTCATTTTACAATGAAAATCAATTCAACGGAAGAAGTCAATTATTTACCAAAGGTCATTTGTCTAAAGATATTTCAGATTATTTCCAACTTTATGGATCTGCTTTTGAAAAATAATGTGGAATTTTGGATTTTTACACTCACAATAACTATAATGGGAATGAAATAAGCGTAAAAATTTCTATGCTTCACTTTTTCTTCTAATGATATGCCACAAGGTCATGGGAACTTTTGTGGAAGCCCATTTTTGCCTAGTCGACCGAGAAAACTCAACAAAATTATTGGTATGAAATTGTATGATTCGTTTTTTTAAATTAATCAAGCAAAACGCTTTTTGTATAAAATCAGGGTGATTTAAAATAAAGGTGATAAATATGATTAAAAAAAGATTGTCAACAGTTTAGAATATAAATTCGTTTTAATTAGACTCGTGAGTGAGAATCAATGGTAAAGGAATATCCATTGAACAATATATGACCGAATAATCCTTCCCATGACCTAATTCTGCACATGTATTGTTCAATGGAAAATGTTTCTTTCTGAGTGTAAATCACCTCTTACGTCCACACTCACCTTGTATTGATGGATACACACTTACCAAGTAAAAAGGCCTTTGCCGACCACTGCTTGAGTAAAGTAATAAAACCAACTCTTTTGAATATGTTTTTGGACTTGCAAGAGTTCCTAAAAACATAAGGTAATAATAATATCTATAAATACGATACAATCAAAAAAATAAATCCTCCTTTTGAAATCATTAACTAGGAATGGCTATATCGAAGTACATAAAATTATTTGAATATTTTAAATAATACCTTTCCTAGTTAAATCAATCCATTTAAAATCATATTATTTTTTTCTAGACCATTTTTCTGTTGGAATTTATTTCTGACTTTCTTAAATTTATAAGTTGGCACCTCAAATCCAATACTATTTCATTTTCCTTCACATTTGATCTTTGAGAGTCGAAATTTTTTTTGTAGTGACAAAAGAAAACACTTACCAATTTTGTGAGTGTGTGTGATTATAATATCAACCCCATTAAGCCACGGCACGAATATTTTCTTACGATAAATAACAACTCAGTTAACTTTGTTATCTCAGCCATTATAATAATGTTTCGTATACCTCTTAGGTACATAAATTATAATGAAGTATAAAGTAACAGCTTATGTAACTGTTCAATATATGAGTGAAAGCTGAAGAAATATGAAGCTGTTTAGGTAAGTAACACAACTATGAAGCTGCTGAAAGTTTAAATAATGACTAATGTCGTGTGAATCGACAGGTCATGAAACATATCAACATGTTTAAGAGTACAGAATTAAATTTAACAAACAGATTGTGAAACATACACTCAAGAGCCAAAACATTATGACAACCTGTCAATAACGAGTTGGCCCACCTTTGGCACGCAACACAGCTTCAAACCGCCTCGGCATTAATACCACCACTTAATACCAGTTAAATACCACTTCCACCTGATCACGTGCCTTCCACGTCATCCAGGCGAGTTCATTGCAAAATGTAGCGGTGGTCATAATGTTTTGGCTCTTGAATGTATTCGTAAATGGCTTTGCAAACGACGACACAATTAAATTTCCCAGCAATGGTTAAATTCATTTTTAAACAGAGATGGAGATTAGGTCATTCTCAATGAATTTGAAGAGATGATGGTGCTCTTCTAATAGTTTTTTTGTTTCGATCTGAAGTTGCTTTTTAGTAAACAATATCTCTCTTTGTTTACATTTTCACACGCCATTTAGTGGTGTATTGATATTCTTATAAATTCAATTGAGAATGTCAGCCAAACATTTCAGAAGGTAATTAGGAACAAAGGATTTAACAATTTCATCCTACATTATTGCGGTAATCATTGTTTTAAATGTGTTTTTGCATTTTCTCACATCAAATATTCTTACCTTTCCTACAATTTATCGCTGCTTTAACATTTTAGTTTAATTCAATTCCTTCTATTAGCTCTCACACTCTCCTATATATATCTTGCTCAAATTTTCAATCGTCCATAAAATACTTTTTATTCATCTACTCGAGTTCAAATACATTTTTTAAACTTGTAGTGGACGACACTTGATGCTAATACAGTTTTTTCAAATATTAATTCATTAATTAAATTTAATTCATTAATTTTAGTTTTTTTTAGATTTAGTTGCATATATCTACCAATAGATGGCGCCAGATAAACTTTAAAAAAATGAATGAAAATTATTTATAAAGGACTTTCTGCAAATATAGTGAAAAAGTAGGAATTGACTTTAAAAATTTTTTTGTTGCTAACCAAACAATTAAACAATTAACAATTGCTTGTTTTCCTGTCCATCTCCGTATTTCTCACGCTCTACAATACAGTAACAAAAACACTTTTAACTTCTGCTATTTACAGATACTTTGCAACTTTCACAGCTCTACAACGTGTACTTTTTGTCTTCCTCGTACTTTTTCTCTCCCTGTGTTGGACCCAAGTTTTCTATTCTTTTAGATTGTTGATAAGATGAGGTAACATGATTCATAACTTTGCATTTACCAGTAGAATTCAATTAGCTGTGAATTACAGAATGCAGCAACTTCAGGGCATGCTACGCATACACACACACCTATATACATGTATATATATACATATATATAATGTTGCTCAACGGTAGGAGGATTTTAAGATTTGGTTGATTATATTCGAACCGTTCTATAGAATGGCTTACCTATAGGTATGCCCTTACATATTCGACACAAAAGATTTTCCTTCTTGTTGCAAGGCTATAGTTTTTACAAAATTCTACAAAATGTGCAAATTCTTTTTAATATATATATATATATATATAAAATATATATATAACACAGAATATCAATGACAAATCGAAGGACTCAGAAAGAGTGGACTACTACACCACCCTTCGGTGGATACCAAATAACATTCAACAATCTGTACATAAACAAATATTGAAACCAGTATTTTTTCCATTGTACACAGAATACACATTCAATTTTATTTGCTGTCATAACTACCAGATATATAATAAAAATAAGATATTGTGAACTAACTTTGACAGCTTCTGATTTGTGAATAAGTACAAATGGCATATAAGTTAGCCATGCACAAAACAATGGGTATTTTCTCAATTTATTTGTCCATTTTACAAAAGCTGCCATTATACCTGAAAAAGAAAAAAAAAATATCCAAAGTTCAAAAATAATAAAATCTTTAAAAATAAGATCGAATTTTTAAATTATGAAATATACAATTATAAACATAATCTTCATTAAACAGATTATTAATACAATGACAGTAACGAAAATTTCTGTACAATTTGATTAAATTTAAAAAAGAAAATAATTATTAAAAATGAATGTTTGAAATAAGAATAAACGAATATATTTTTTAATTTATATTTTTATTAATTACAAACAGTAACATTAGTTAGATATGTCTCATTTGAGATAGTTTCATTTGTTTCAACAGAAAAAAATTTCGGAGGGCATTGCTTGATGAGTGGTGTAATATTCCTCAAGATCAGATTGATAATTTGATACTCAGCATGTATAGGAGTTGTAAGGCCTGTATTGCATCGTCCGGAGGCATACTCCATATTAACCATCATACTAACCATGTTATACTGTTTTTTGTAAATAGGTTCTTTTTTGAAATTTGCTCCAGGGAGTAAAAATCGCAATTTTTATTAATTATGTCAAACATATAGCATCTTTTTTGCTCCTTACCTTTTGTATAATAAATAGACTTTACAAATAAGTCAAATTTGCTTTGCTTCTGTCTCTTTCTTTGCTTGAACTTCATTATCCTTAATTTATGGACATGAGTGTAATTTATAAATTTTAAAGTTCTCGACAACAACAATGAAAAGTTCAGTGCCATAACTTTTCCTACATTACCATACACTGCTCTTCCTCATATGATTTATCATGTTCATATCCTGTCTTTGATAAGAAATTTTGAAAAAACACTTTTTTGTTTAAAAACTAATTAACCATGCAAAATGTCTGTTTAAGCTTTTACGATAAATAAATTGTCTGTTAAAGCTTTTTACGATAAATAACACTAAAAAGTAACATAGAGCCAATAGTATTTCCATGATAGATGATATGAAGATGAAGATGATATGAAAGTAATCGTGTGTTTATCTTATGAATCAATTAGAGAAAGAAATAGATATAGAGTTTTATATGACTATAAATGAAAGAATAAATTATGACAAATATATTAAAAAAAGCCATATAACTCTACAGATGTTATAATAAATTGCAAGAAATATATATAAAGATACGTAACTGTAAAATTATAAAATGAATATATAATATATTTCAATTTTCATTAAATACTGTTTGATTTTAATAAAGAATAAATTTCTGTACATACCCAGATGCACCGCGTATTTCTTTCCAGAAAACTCGAACCGTCGTACTCCAAAACCTCTCCCAGAGGATTGAAGAAGCTGGGTTGGTTGTTGGGGATGAGTCGATTGCACTGCTGTCTCCACCAAGACAGTTTGGCCAGCAGGGCGATGACAACGATGGACACACAAGCAACGATTTCTAGCAGCATGTTGCAGTATTAAACAATTTAAGAAAATATGTTTTTCTGTACTATTATAAAAAATTATTACAAAGCTTTGTGCTGCTTGTCGAAAAAGCCAATAATATTCACAATTTTGGAAATAATTTTGTATGTTTTTTTATTTTTTATTTTCTACGTCACCCGATTCAACAATGCAATGTGTAGTATTTATTTTAAAAAATTACGTGTCTTTTATATAAGTAAAAAAACCACTATACAGGAAAGAAAAAAAGACATTAAAAGGAAATAATTTCATAATGATGGACTATTTTTAAACACTTTTTTTTTTTTTTAGTCATTTGGCATTTAGTTTCCTTTAATTTTTTATTTTTATCACGTTGTTTGGAGGAATTGTTGATAAAGCACCCTTAATTATTTTAATATTAATATAATCACAGGGAGATGGCATTGCTTGTTACTTACAATTTAATGGACATTTTTTATATACTTCCTTATTACAACCGAAACAGTTTTTAATTTTCTCAAGGACATTTCTCTTCGCGTATAAGTGAATGTGATTTAATCTGCTATCTAACGTTTGGCGATTTAATGTAGGGCTTTAATGATAAGGAAAGATAAGATATTATTTTTTTTAGATAAGTATTTGTCCTTTCTTTTATTCTTAAAAAATTGATTGGATACATTTTGATCAAAACAAATATAAATGACAGCGATTATTATCTACAGATTTACATCTTTTTCCTTTTTAAGTGATTTTGTAAGACGTTTATCAATTTATAGAAATCTAATTCTTACTCAAATTTTCCTATGTAATAGAAATTAGTTTATTATTTAAAACTATTTAATTAAATTTATTTGACTAATTAAATATTAAAATTTAATTTAATTATAATTTTTATGAAATTTTCATAAACAAACAATTGTATAAGTTTCAAATTTAATTCAACACTTCGACGATTAAATACCTAAATTGTAGGATATAAGAAATGAAATAAGAATTTGAAATTAATTTAATTTTATAGCGTGATCATCATTAGAAAAAAATATTTTCAAAACAAGTCAATTTCATAAATTAATCTCTTCTGAGTTTAGACGTTTTGACACCGTCGATTCGCTAGCTTATTCTTGTGTATCGTTTAAATTTTTAAAATATTCGTTATTTCAGCGACAGTTTTAAAGAGATTACATCTATTTAAAATAAATTCTAAAGAATTCATTTCTCTTTATATATCTGAACTTCTTTACGTGTTTTTGAAGATTTTTTTGAAAGGTGGAAACCACTGCTCATAATTTTTAGTACTATATCCTTATTTACTATTATTAATATTACATTACTTTTTTTTTTTTTGTAATAATATGTAATTTGTAAATGATTTAGGAAAGAAAATATAACGGACTTTTAATTGCTGCAAACTACTTCTGGGTTCCACAATTCCACAGATGGCATTGTTTGTTAGTTACAATTTCAAGGACATTTCTTATATACACGCATGTCCATAAATTAAGGATAATGAAGTTCAGGCAAAGAAAGAGACAGAAGCAAAAACAAATTTGACTTATTTGTAAAGTCTATTTATTAAACAAAATGTAGAAAGCAAAAAGATGCTATATGTTTGACATAATTAATAAAAATTGCGATTTTTACTCCTGGAGCAAATTTCAAAAAAGAACCTATTTACAAAAAACAGTATAACATGGTTAGTATGATGGTTGAATAGGAGTATGTCTCCCGGACGATGCAATGCCGGCCTTACAACGCCTAGGCATGCTGAGTATCAAATTATCAATCTGATCTTGGGGAATATTCACCACTCATCAAGCAATGCCCTCAGAAGTTCCGGTTGACAGGTGGGAGGGGGCTGACGGGCTGCAATTCGGCAGCCAAGCATATCCCACAAATGCTATATTGGATTCAAGTCCGGTGAGTATGCTGGCCAATCCATACGGGTGATATCCTCCAATTGAAGGCCTTCTTCTACAATGTTTGCACGGTGAGGACGGGCGTTGTCATCCATAAAAAGAAATTCGGAACCCATGGCGCCCCGAAACAAACGTACATGTTGTTTCAGAATGACATCCGATAGATGTGGCCTGTCATCGTTACACTCTGAACATGCAGGTCAGTTCTGGAACCAAGAATAATTCTCTCCCCAAAGAGCCATCCTGCACTACCGTAACGGTGTCGTTCAATGGTGTTCTCTTGGTGGTAACGGGTACCTGGCGCTCTCCATATGAAAGTCCGGCGTGAATCAGACTGCAAACTAAACCTGGACTCGTCGGAAAGCATCACACCAGACCACTGTTGAGGTCTGTCCACAATGCAGGCTCTCTACTCCAGGTTAATCGCAGGCGACAGTGAGTTGCAGTAAGTGGAACACATCTGATAGGCCTACGAGCATATAGACCAATGTGCCCTAAGCGTCTGTACACGGTCTGCCTTGAAACTGTCGTACCGGTAGCTGAAGAGAGTTGACGAGACAGGTCTGATGTTGTGCTCCGTCTGTTTCTTCTGGCAGTAACTGCTAAATACCGGTCCTCATTCGGCGTTGTAACTCGGGGGCGACCTGTGCTGTAACATCTACTCACATTATCATCATCATCTTGGAATCGTTGCCAAAGCCTGGAGATGACACTCTGGGCGATTCCAAGTTCCTCGGATACTTTCAGCTGGGTACGTCCACATTCCAGTCGTCTGATAATTCTACCGCGTAAAAATCATCCAAATGCTTCCTTTGTGCCATAACTATGCGGTTATTGCACTGAAAGGCTTTTTAAAGCGCTTGTGAACAATTTTACTTCTTTGCCACCATTCCTTATATACCCCTCTCTTACACTCTCGTCATTGTGACGTACTATTCGAACCATCTGGTGGTTTCCTGTAATTTGCATATTCTTCTTCAAGATGTGTGTGATAATACTACAGGCGAAATTTTTATTTTAGAGTTCAATTTCTGGGTGATTCTGAATTATCCTTAATTTATGGACATGAGTGTACTTCCTTGTTGCAACCTAACCAGTTGTTTAAACCATTTCAAGGAGTTATCTCGTTCCGCATAAGTGAAGTAATGCGTTAATCATTTGAAAAATAATTTTGTTTCGCGTCGTTTCAAATGCAAAGCAATGCCCTCCAAGGGGGGGAGCTTCAAGAGTTGCTGCCCAACCGTTGCATATGCTACGAAAGAAAAATAGGTCGATTTGTGACACTCTGAGGCCAATAAATCAAAACATTTTTCAATCTTCTTTTTAATATAATAATATTTCAACCCGAAATCAATAGTCAAACAATCAATGCTGTGAGTGCGGTAACTCGCATTGTGATAAACAGTATTGTACATCATTTTTCATTAGAAAATCTATCCTGCTCTCCATTTTTCAATTTCAAATGCTAATCTGTTTCACGAAAAAGAAATTTGATTGAAATCAATTTAGGGATAATATATCAATGTCTGGAATCTAAATAACATGCAACCAAGTTATAAGCTACAATATTAAAAAAATAGAATTTAAATTTGAAACTGCAAAATCATGTAAAGAATTTGGAGAACAATAAATGTTGAAAGAAAAGGAATGTAATTGCCTATTTACTTACTAAACGTAAGTAAATTAAACACATTTGAAGGAAGTTTAGAAATTAGACAATAGAATAAAACAAGGAATGTGATTAATAGTCGCAACATTAGTAAAATGAAACTTACTTTGTCAGATACTTGCACAAAATTTCCTTAGAATTAACAACAAAATATGTGCATTATATACTGTTTTTGCCATTCAATGATTGCTTTATTTCATTTTTTCAGAAACCTTAGCCAAAACCTTTACAGTGTTAATGACAAATCATATGAAAAGAATTTGTTCAGATGGTTCATAATTGTTTTTAATCTGTCGCAATCAGAAGAATGTCAGAAATATTCCTTTTGAAGTGAATATTAATTGCAGTTTCAATTTCATCTCTTTTTAAAACTGGACTTAACCTAAAGAGGATGGTAAATGGGAAAGATCTTCAAAATTACATGAATCACCCACAAACAGTGCAAACCATTCCAATTGTGGAGCGAGATTTGCAGATCTTCCCAGAGAAGCACAGATGCCTTCCAATTTGCATCTTATTTTCCATTGCAAGGAATTTCTGGCCTACAGGTTAAACATGCAATTTAAATCATTCACTTTTGTTTTGGGTGTCTGTCTTACAACCGAACCTCCACATTTTCTGAAACTCAGCGCATGTGCCACTCCATTTGCTCCCTAACGCAATGCTAACAACACTGATTAGACCAGGGGTCTCCTAACTTTCCAGCCTTGGGCCATACTGTTTACTCCAGTAAGTACCAAGGGGCCAAAACCGTTTTAATTTTTCTGCCATTATCTATAATTTCTAGACTAGTCGCCGAGTACGCGCTCTGAGCGAAGCATTGCTTTTTTGCTAACTACAAACTACTGTCAGTGAAAAATCACAATTACATAAATTTCATTAGTATTTTTTTTACAAGTAAAAACCCTACGGTTTCATTCGCGTTAATTTAGCTTTTTCGTTCCTGATTTCAGGATAAAAATCATATGTTTGATTCAGGATATATACATTCCAAACATCGATATACATACATATGCGATACTCTTTACCCAACATAACTACCGAGGGTAACCGCTGGATGTTCACCAGTTTATAATGTTAGTGGGAATTCATTTAAATTATTTGTTAGTTGTTATGCTTAAGTTACATTTTTGCATATTATGCTTGTCATTAAGCTTTACCTAGCAAGTTAATAAAACCGAGTTATTATCATTCTGTGTTTTTTTATCAACTTATTACAGCAATAATAAGCTATTCGCTGTCGCGGGCCGGATTGATGACATTGGCGGGCCGGATTTGGCCCGTAAGCCGTAGTTTGATTTATTCTTGGTCTAGACAATTATAAATAAGCCAATTAGCTTAAATTATATTACCCATTCAACATGGTTTCTGAAATGGTACAGGAGGACTTTCTTAATTTGTTATGAAGCTAAATTAATTATTCAGATAAACCATTAAATATATTTTGTAGTTTCATTGTTTATTTTTGAGAAAAATAAACATGAAGTTATTTTAAAAATTTCTAGATTTTTTTTATTGATGATTCATAATCTGGTGCAGGTATTTATATTATGATGCACAAAGTAATATTTTAAATATAGAAGTAAGTACAAAAGTTCAATTTATTGATTCTTGAGGATTCATTATAATTTGTTATCGCGCTTACTTGAAAATATATGCATGAATTCCTGAATTTAAAGTAATTATTTAAACGTCATATTGAAAATATATAGTTTTAAAAAGTTTTTTTCTATCCGAAATTTTTAAAATTCAAAATTTAGTCATTTCAATTACATTTGGCATTTTTGGTCAATTGGTACTGTTATGAGTAGATTGTTGTATCGATTGAAAAAAGGATTTCCATACGTATATAGATTGTAATAACCGCATTCTTACCTGAAAAAAAAAGTTTCCAGGGACATATTGTTCCTGGCAGGAAGAAACTCAGTGAAACTGTTAGTTTTAAGGAAACAATACATAGCATATGCTATATACATTCTGTTAGTTTTAAGGAAACAATACATATTTATATTATCATTTAACCGAAACAATAGCTTAAATGCGCATTTATCGATATCAGCTTGTTAAAAAGTTTCTTTAAAATGTCGTTATATATTATTTATGCGTGTTGTATATTGTTTCACTCTAAAATTAATTTATTATTTCCTTGCTATCGCTGTTAGTTTTAAGGAAAGCTCACTTAAATTCATAAAAAAATGTACCTAACTTCGTTCATGCATTGCATTATAAAAAGAAAGAATATTATATGGCATCTAAAGTGATTGAAATTATTTTTTATGCTATTTTTCTTATCAAAATTAGTTTAAAATGTCTCCTTGAAGAAGTAACATAAGAAAAAATATTTTCAAACGCAAAAAAAAACCCTACAGAATGTTAGTAATTACAAAAATTTTATTGTATGACTATTTTAACAATATAATTACGCTTTTGTTTCTTATTCCTCAAAAAAATATGGTTAGTGAAAATACCTAAAGGAAACAATTGCATAATGACATTGAAAACATCTAAACGTTTTCTTGAGCAGGAAATACTTTTTTGCTGCATTATTTTAAAATTTATGAATAACTTTTCTGATTTTTATAGGGATTTAATTAAAATTTTATTTATTTGTATAGGATTTAATTTAGCAATTAATTTTTCTTACCATAATATGTGGAGATTCTCTGCAAAAGAATAAAAATTATGAGGAACTTAAATTTTCTCTGCATAGAGGGTGACACAATACAAGGGAATCCAGGAATTTTGTGCATAACTCATTTCTATAGAAAACTGGTCAACGTTTGCTAAATTTTTAAATTCACTACTAATTGACAAGAATGAATAAGTAGTATTAATGGCGAGAGTCATGATTTAAGACTACACTAAAATCAAATCGTAATATAGTTTGTCAATAATCATTTATTTTTTTAACTTTAGGTGTTATTTTTAAAGTAACTATATCTTGTATTTAGGCTTTACTCCAAATAGTTACTCAAATCTTTATCAGGAAAAAAAATGATATTTTTGAAATTATAGACAACCTGTGCAATAAATAATAATTGCGGTAAAATAATAAGTATTTTTTTTTTCCTCAGATAAGAGTGTGTATCTTGTCATTATAAGAGTTTTAAAATCTGATCGATATCGCATTAAAATAACGTAACTATTGTTTTTTCAAACGTGTTGCATACTGCAGAATTCTAAAATAAATTTACTCTTTCCTGCTGTGGTTATGAATTTTAAAGTAAGCTCAATTTAATTTATCTAACATCGTTCATGCATTGCATAATAAAAGGAAAGAATATTACAATGTATCTAAAGCGACTAAATTTTAATCTAAAAAAAAAAATGTTTTCAATTATATACTTGAGGAAACCAGTAAAAAAAAAACTTATCAAGGGAAAAAAAAATCTCTTAACAAAATTAAAATTTTTAAAAAGCTCAACTTATTTAAAAATTTTTAAAAAGGAAGTAATTTATTGTTTTTAAATCAATTTAGAAATGAAAGACTGCAAATTATTCTAGATGCTGTCAATATAGCATTCTGTGCAAAAAGATAAGTTATTAATATATAATTTTAAGCACTACGAAAAAGACTTCCCTAAATTTTTTAGCACAAAGTTACCAGGAGGAATTTTAACACGATTTGTCACTTAGTGTGTTGAAAGTTGTTCTGTCTAGAATCAAACAATTTGTGTGCTCTACATGTCATACAAAGGAAAAACTGGTGAATCATGGAATTGCTAATCGAATTACTAAAAACGTTCCAGAAAAACTATGCTGAATCGGGCATGTCAAAAGCACGAATATATGAATGGTATAAATCATTCAAAGTTTTCTGATAAGTGCTAGTTGATTTATCTAGTCCTAGTTAACTTCCAACTGCAATGATAGAAGGAAAATCAAGAAGATGGTGGTCAAAAATCGCCATATGAATCTTAGAGTATGGTAAAAAGGGGTAAACTGTGTCATTTAAGTCCGTTTTTAATATGACTACAAGACATTTCAAAAATTGCCGGAATCAGTTTTAACTTCTCAGAAAGTCAAGCGTAACTCAAACACTAATGAATAGTTGACGTCAAATTTCACACAGATGTCAAGGAGAGTGCCAGCTACCTAAAAAGAAAAGCTCCACAAACCCCGGGAATTTTAAATGGTAAATTGGTCTTACTTTTTGGACACAATAGTATATTTTTGTTCGAATCCGACCGGTGGCATGGATGTTTGTTAATGATTCGGAATCCACGTTAAGCAGTAGGTCCCTGTCAAATTAGCCAAAAGTGTGAAAAAAATGACCTTGCAGAGACGAATCAAACCAATTTTGACTAGATTCAGGTCATAAAAGCGAATTAGCTGAAGCAACTGAAGTTTACAGACAACAGCCTACGAAAAATATATGAATAATTGGATCAAGTATTTCATAGTTGTATTGTAATCGATGCTTTGCTTTGAAGGACACAAAATAAGTTTTCAAGAATAAATTCATTTTTGTGTGTTTATTTCCTAAACAATTTCTCAAACTTTTTACAGATTTAATTATTTACATTACAGAAATACTAAAGAATCAAATTCTGATATGAATTATTTTAATCCACTACAGAATTTACTTATGATATATATTGAATTTTCAGTCATTTGCAATACATAGTTTTAATAAAGGATTTTCGATATGTTCTCAGAAAATAGGCGCTCTTTAAAGATTTTGTTGATTACTTAAAAATATCTAGACCTTGCAATATTTTGATTTCATCTCATTCAATTTAGACAGTTCCAGTGTTGGTTAGTGAATTTCGTACGGATTAAATTGAAAGAAAAATTATTGTAGCTAAACAAAGGCTGATATATTTTTCATATATTGCGATTTACTACTTTTCAACAGAATAAATATATATCAAATATCATTCTAGGCATATAATTCAAATTGCCTCGTAGAAAATCATAGAATTAGCTTTTGATATTAAAAAGATCTATTATTTCTGAGTAGCCTAATGTATCATTTTAGAATCGAATTTTTATTTAGATAATCGAAAAGAGGACACGAAGGTACCTTAACGAGGAATGAATATCGTGCTCAAATCTCATTGATTCGGTTACTACTGTGCCCAAAAAGTAAGAACAATTATTTTTTTTTCAAAAGCTCTTTATTTATTCTTCAAAATTTATTCCATTGCCTTTAAAGTAATCCCCTCCGGACACAATGCACTTATGCCAACTTTTTTTCCAATCCTCAATGCATGCTGAAAAGTCAATCGGCAGGGATGGCCTTCAAAACGCGTGGCGATTCACGTTGAATCTCTCTAATCTACTCAGAATGGTGTCCCCGGGTGGTCTTTCGAGTTCAGAGAATAGCCATCTCGCACGGTGTGTGAATACGGTGGTTGTGGAACGATATAGGTTTCATTTTTGGCAAAAAAGTCAGGTGAAAGAAAATGAGCTGGAGCATTCAATGTTTACCAATCGAAGTATGACGCGTTTGAGGCCCAGTTTTAGCCACAGGAATCAGTTTTAGCCTCTCACAAAACCAAGAGTAACTCAAGCACTAATGAATATTTTGACGTAACATTTCGCACAGATGTCACGGACAGTGCCAACAATCTAAAAAAAATTGAATTACCATATGCCCGGGAAATTTAAATTGAAAACTTGGACTTACTTTTTGGACACAGTAGTACATCACAACTACTAAAAAGTTTATTCCTTTTTTACCAAAGACGTATATATTATTTAATAAACTATAAAACAATCATTACAATAAGTCAAATATTAAAGCTTGAAATCTTGATAAAATCTATAAAATATTTTAGGATTCATGATTCAACACAATCATAAAAATTATGTTATGCAATTCTGCATAACTTAAATGTTTGCGGAAAATGTTTTTCAAAAAAACTAATACGTTTTGCGTTCTCAAAAGGAAAACGATTATAATTTAAGAACGATAAAAAAGAAACAACGCATTTTCTTTGAGATATTTCAAACTTAATAAATGCAATTTAGCAGCAGTTTTCCCTAAATTTGGTACAAATGTTACAATAAAAGATGAATTCTGAAACCAATTCAATAATGCATATCATTAAACTATTTTAAAGCATGCTCATCAATCAATCATTAGTAGTAAATAGAAAATCGTTCACTCATTCACTACGCAAACCATCCATTTTTTTTCCTAGTTGTAAGAAGGAACTAATTGAATGCGTAGACTTTAGGCAATTAGTTAAGTTCTCAAAATAATTCGATGTGTTTCCTATAGAAACTTTTTCACCAAAATGTACAGTAAATCAATCAAGCACTCACATATCATTAAAAGTTCATCTTTAGCAAAAAAAATTGATGCTAAAATTGGATACGGGTAGATTTTAATAGCAAATGAGACATGAAGTATTTTTAAAGTCACTTAGAAAAATATAAAAAATTGAAATAAATGTTCTTCTTACAGATAATATTTTTTGCACTACTTTTTGCATGGATTACCCCTATTTCCTATTATTATAATGACAAGAAAGTCATGTAGTTGAAGAATAAGAAAGTCGAAACTTATTATAACATAGCAAAAATACTTGTTTAATTATGAAACAATTAAAAAAAATGTCGTAGCTTCTTATCCCACTTGGTAGAAAGCAGCATCTAGACTAAGTCCACGAAGCCTTGTGTTCTCATGGTTGAAGGGAAAGAGGGCAGCTGCCTGTTGTGATGGAGCTTGCCGTAGGTAGAACTCTGACTTGGGCTGACATTTTACAGAGTAGGGTTGCCAGCCTTACGCTTAACGCTCTAAAGCCATATTAGACAGGGACATACTGCTGGATTCTGCTACTGCTTCTACTGCTGGAAGTGGATTCTGAACCACTACAAACATCCATGGCGCCGCTGGGACTCTAACTCCGAAATCTGTTGCACCAAGCTCCAAAGTGCTAGTCACTCGGAACCGAGCTCCGCTCTATTACAGATAATTACAAATTACATATAAGACATTTTTTTACAATAATTTTGGTTTCATGTTTTTTTGAAAACGAAATTTAATTTCAGTTAACATTAGGTTATTTTTTTTTTTCTTAAAAGTGAAACTGACTGTATGAAAGAATTTTTGTGACAGAATTTCTTATTAAATTTAAAATGTTGTTTTAGAATGTAAGTGGTATATATAGTTGTTATTTTTATTATTGTTTGAAACGCTGTTATTTTACTTAATTTTTTTTTAGTTTCTGATATCTTATGCTCTTGAATTACTTATTGTTGATAACTCACATACTAATCGCATTCTCTGTTACAATCTTAATTTCACTTTAATCAAACTGACTTATTTTATAGGATTACTCTTACTACTAATCAAAAAGGAAAAATTTATCACTCATTTGTCATTGAAAGTCTGTGCTACTAACTTCTTTATTGGCGCAACAGCTCTATGGCAGTCTGCCTAATGGCAGATATCAAGACAAGAAATGTTTTATTTTTACGGGGTAGGGCTGTCAGCTCTACATCCAACGGCCATATTAGACCGGAACCTCTGTTTAAAATGAATTCCGACACACTGCAAACATCTATGTCGCTGCCGGAACTCGTAGAAGAAGCCTGTGGCTCCGAGAACCAGAGCGTAAGTTACTCGTCCGTCAGGCCCCTTTAATATACCTACAACCTCTAAATTTAGAAAGGTTTCTTAATTGAAACTGTAGATGTTTCTAACAGATTCGTTTTAAAACATGATTTACAAGTTTATCCACGCGGTCATCGCCTGATTCTTCCGAAGAAACAAGAAGTTGATGAATAAATTCAAGAATGGTTCCAATAAGGAATACTAAGAACAAGTTCTGTTCAATATACCAGTCCTGTTGTGCTTGTGAAGAAGAAAGAAAACGTAACTTCCTTTTGAGTAGGCAATTAGAAGTTGAACAGGAAACTATAAAAAGTCAAAGATATATTCCCTTTACACTTAATAGATGTCGTTTTAGATGTATTACAAGATGTAAAAGTGTACACCATATTGAATTAAAAAATGGATTTTTCATATTAATCTAAATGAAGAAGTGAAGATCGAACAGACAATCTCTAATTTCATGAGGTTTCACTATCCATATTACTGATTATCTGCTATCAGGTTTGTGACAGGTTGTTCTCATTAGTACAAAACATTAATTGAATGTACTATAAGTATCCAGAACACTGCTTATCTGCTCTCAAATTTGAGTGATATATTGTTATTATATATTTGCTAAAGAACATTTCCTTTTTTCTTTCTCCTGGAAGCGAAATACTACAACTCTTCCCATGGGAAAATACTACATCACCCATTCGCCGTCAAGTTCAGAAAGAAACTTAATGATTAGTTATTGCGAAGTCTAGTTTTGAGCATTTTCAAATAAAAAGGGCGAAAGAGTTTCAGACGTATGCAAACAGGCTTGGTTATGGTGCTGCATTACGACAAGAAGCGAAATGTGGAAAACTACAACCCATCCATTATATGTCTAAGAAAATAAGTTTAGGCGAGGAGAAATACAGTAGCTAAATTAAAGATTTTCTTGCCGTCTTGGAGGCACTGAAAAATTCCTCATTTTTTTTTTTTTTTGGGGGGGTAGCAAGTTTAAAATTGTCACCGAGTGCTCAGAAGACCATGGAAAAAAAGGGATTTTGTCGCCGCTTCGCGACGTGTGCTGTACTATTATAAAAGATCGATTACGAAATGACGCATAGACCAGGCGAGAGGACGAAACATGCAGATGTGTTAAGTTGTTATTCGACGAACAAACTGTTTGGTTTCATCTGAAACTGAGACCTACATTTTTTGGTCCATGTAAAGTTACTAATGTGTATTCTAAGGAGAGATATGAAGTTGTAAAAATTGGAGATCAATGTAAGTACCACCTCAATTATTTTCTGTATGATAAAATATTTTTTGTCAAAGTTAATTTTTTTTTATTATATGCCGTAGTGCATTTGTATATATATATATGCATTCTGTATTTTTAAAATATGGTATTACTGGTACTTATGGTTATTTTATAATATTTTCAAACATTATTTTTAATTTTGTCTGCTAATTTTTATAAATATTATTGTTACTTTATCTGCATGTCATATTCTCAAATTGTGTTATTTTTTTGTGTTTCAAATATTTCAAAGTCCCAGAGGCCAATGACATTCGACATGGCCGAATTTGTGGGGATTCGCTTAACAGTTGATTCAATAACCAGATGGCAGCACATGACGCTTCAGTTTTAACTGAAAGTAAGGTACTCACTCGAGTTAACTTTTGAACTTTTAGGAGGAAACAAGGCGACTGTCGTGCAAAAAGAAAATGACGTTTCTTATAGATAATGAATTGAATGTTATAAATATTTGTAAATATTTCGTTATAATAGTATATAACGAAATAATTAACAATTGACAAAAAAAAAAATTTTTTTTTTAATCATAGCTGAAAAGAAACTATCAAAACTTATCGGAATAGATACTTGTTGTGAAAAGTAATCTATATTTTAAGCGACAGTATGTTGAACTTGTATCACCTTGATCGGATTATCCTTGAGAAGTTCAACACAGACAAAGCAAACAGATCCTACACAAGATTATAGACAACAGCTTATTGCGTAAGGTAGAGAGAGACAAAAGCATACATACATATATATATACATATACCTACACGACGCCAAAATGAACAGGATACAAAAATTCTTTCGCCACTTTGGAGGCGGTAGCCATAGGCGATAATGAACTAATAACTAATAATTTTGACAATGCAGCTGATTTTACAGAGAAATTAGTATACCGGAACATAATGATGTGACTATTAAAATAACCATTACATCATGTGACTAAAAGCCATTAGGACAACGATTCGTGACAGGCTACGTCTAGCAATCCGTGCATGATATTTCATAATGTGGGAATTAATTGCTCTTTGTGTGGGGCAAAAGTATGAAGGATTAACGGATACTTAAGATTCTTCGAAAAATATTTTCACAATAATGTGCCTGAAATTACAATTTAAAAAAGTAATGAAGAATAATTTTTGAAGTGACATCGTTACTGCTCAGAGTAGTCTGAAATTTAATTTTTCGTATGTTTTCTGGTGACGCCATCTATCAATCATATTTATAAATATTCTAAGCAAACAATTACAGAAATCTCAATTGTTATTTAGTATTAATTATTGGTACAGTTAGGTATTTCTTATGCACATGCTATTATGGTTGATATTAAACATTCCTTTTAAAAAAGGCACTTTCACACAGTCAGGATATTTTTGTATCCTCAGTTTTTTTTTTTTTTTTTTTTTTTTGTAGAAGAGGAGAAACTCGCCCAGTCCCTTGCAATCCTGAGGATGCATCTCTCATCATCGCTCTTGGTTTACTTTTAAAACTTCAGTTAACTTTAAAAAATTGGGAAAAAGTATATAATTGTACCAAATTTTAAAATTTAATTAATTATTTTTTAAATTCATTTTTGTTATTTAATTCTTTTTATATTTACCAATTTCTTTTAGACTTTTATTTTTTTATGCAATTTTATTTTAATAAACTATTATCATTTATCATGCAATCACACTAAGTAATATATGGTAAGGAGTTTAAAAGACACTAAGCAGCATTTGAACTACGTAATCGGTGCACCAGTTGCCATTTTGCATTGTGGCAGCAGTAACCCAGGTTCGAATCTTAGTCAAGACAATTTTTTTTTTGTCCTTTGATTTTTTAAAGGAAGTAGATGCTATATGTTATTTTTTTATTATTAAAAATGAAAGTTCATTTTTAAGTACTTTTAATAGGAAATAAATTTGAGGATATTTTTTAGTTTGTGTTAATTAATAAAACTTTATTTTTTATACTTTTGTTATTTCTCGATTATATTTGCTGCAAATAAAAGTAAAAAATCAATGTAGGTATTACAGCACACAAAGGAAAATGATCGCTCAACCATATCGTGGAAAAAAGTACTGTGTTACTTTCTCAGGTTTTTGTGTCTGTAAATAATTGCAACTCGATTATATTGAAATTATATAAGCCATAGAATGTACATTAGATTATTAAGAAATTGTAAAAAAAAAAGACAGCAATACAAATGATAGAAAGTTTTTTTGTTTTAATGCAACTGGCAAAAATTTAGACAATTGTCTATGATAGAAAGTTAAAAAATAATATGTAAAGACGTAGATGCAAAGATTAAATAACCTTTTTTTCTGAAATGGCATAAATTATGATTGGTGCATTCTGTATAAGAGATTTGTTTAGAAAATAATAATCTTAAATAAGAAATAAATGTATAAATGTATATTTAGCAAAAATTCTATTCTTATTAGCTTCTTATATTTTATAAAAAAGTACAAAAGAGCTAATAAACCTTGTTTAATTATCATAATAAAATTTGGTATTTTCATTAATTAACCGGAAGTAAAAAAACTTTATCAAAGATAAAAAAAAAAAAAAAAAAAGCACAGCAAAACAATTGGTAGAAAGCGTTTTCTATTTTCAGATGATTTCACGTAAAATAGTACATTACAGCTTTCGGTACGAATTCAAACACTGAAATTCGATTTCTAAAAAATGATTTTAATTGACAAAACTGACAAATCCTGACAAAACTGGCTGCCGTGAAAAATAACTAAAGAAAAAAATTTTTTAATTAAAGGGTAGTTGTAATTATACTTAAAGTTCAACAGAAACAGAAAGATTAAAATAAAAGTGTTTACAGAAAATATCGACTAATGGTCGAAACGTTAAAAATCAAAGCTTTTCTTAAAATTAGGTTATAATAAGTTAAAATGTATTAAAAAAAAATTTGTGTGGAAACATTTTATAGTAAAATAAAATCATCTAAATATTATTTTCTTCATTAAAAATAATTAATTTATTAAAGTTTAAAATATTACTTCCTAATTTAAATGTTCTATTTCTTTTTAAAATGTTGAGAAAATTTTTCATAAATCTGTAAAAAAAAAAAAAAAAAAAAAAAAAATCGATTGCTGCTTTTTTTTTTTTTTTTATAAATTTTATCAAAGATAGTTGTATGAAAGTCAATATATCTGGAATTATATTATTCAATACTTTTCAATAATCTATATTTCAAATTTTCTGCAAGGATATAAATTTATATTGAAATAACTTTGTTTATATAATATTTTTGCGAAATACATTAGCGAAAAACATATATAGTTTCTAAAGAAATACAAATACATCTTTTGATAGAATAAAGCAAAAATATGTAGCAAATATAATAATATAAAGCAAATTATAGATTATATAAATTTATGTTCGATCGAAGCATTGCTCAAATAGAGGCAACGGTGCGTTACAGTTGTCAAGGCGACTGCAATATCTAATGATTATTTACTTCCTTACAAATCGAATTAAACACTCATTTGAATGTTAAAATATACGTATTATTTGCTTCCTCTGAAAACTAAATTATAGAGAAAAAAAATAAATAAACAAATTTAAACAATTTCCTCATACATAAATTAATAGGTTAAAACAGCAATATAAAATGGAAGAAAACAATTATGTACAATTCCAGGACATTTTTGAAGATAGGTATCAATTCTAACAATAAATACAAGTTAATTATTTTTAAAATCGCATTTTCAAAGGAATAGGTAGAAATTTCATATGGAAAATGAAACCTCAAATTTAAAACAAAAAAAAAAAACCACGTTTAAAAATATTTCCAAATAAAAAAAAATTTATTAATCCTAAAGCGGGTCACATTCGTTATTTGTGTATGTAGATATGAGGAATATAGATAAGGAATTATGTACAGAAGAAATTTATTTTGTTTTTATTGAAGGTTCTTTTTATTTTTCAATTTTAATAAAATTTAAAAGAAATGCTTAGCTTGAGTAGAGATGGCGTTTGAGATTGAGTTTTGATATATAAAAAGTGCTTTTAAACTTTTATTTTTATGCAATTTTATTTTAATAACCTACTAGCATTAATCATGCAACCACACTAAATAATACATGATGAGGGGGTTAAAATACATTAAGCTTCATTTGAACTCCATAATCGGTGTGCGCCAGTTGGCACATTGCTTTGTCATGGTAAATGTTTTTTGTCCTGTGATTTTTACAAGGCTTTTAAAGGAAATAGTTGCTATACGTTAATTTATTATTAAAAATGAAAATTGATTTTTAAGTACTTTTTTAGTATGAAATAAATTTGTGGATATTTTTAGTTTGTGTTAATTAATAAATATTTATTCTTTATACTTTTATTATTTATCGGCTATATTTGCTGTAAATAAAAATCAACGGAAATACCACAGCACACAAAAAGAGTCAACTACATTCTCGAGAAAAATACTGTAATGCTTTTAGCTACGGTCTTCTGTACTTAAGAAGGGAAATATGTAGGGGGAAAACTGAGATTGAATATAGAAAACAAAGGTGCAAAGGAACTGTCTCCAACCTATTCATTTATGTTTTGTAGATTAAGGCGCCATCTTTTGTATAAAATTCGAACTATAGTTTTAATATATATATATATATATATATATATATATATATATATATATGTGTGTGTGTGTGTATATATATATAAACCCTAACTAATGCTTTTATAAATGCTTATTTCCGTTTTAGTTACATCTGTATTTTCCAAACAATAAATAAAAAGTGGTACTTTTCGCTCATTGAGACCATAGAATGATAATAGCCATAGAGAGTAATATAATGACGATTTTTCAGATGGATGAGGAATATTTTGCAAATGTGAAGCACATTTAGTATTATTTGAAAGGCTAGTTTAATATTTCAGTTTTAAATTTATGTGCACAGTATTGTGTTTCTCTAACATATTTTTTTCGCAGAGCAAATGCATTATTGTTACGATAAATATTCCCGTAAAATGTTTCCAAAAAAAAAAAATTATTGTGTTTTTGTGTATGAGTAAGGCGTTTTGACATTTGTGTTCCACTAAGGATAATTGTATCAAATTCATTTTTACTCGGGGATGACTACAGAAAAATCGGAAGGTCTTGGAATAAGTAAATATGGTGTAACAGGTCTTTTAAGAAAGCTAGAAGATATTTCAACCAATTGTGTGTATTTTACAACATTTGTACATTTCTGAAATGTTTTTAAAAAATTATTAAATCAGTGATCCTGTGTTATTGAACAGTTAAAAGCAGATTAAGTGCCATCAAATATGTGAAGAAATAAAAAGGAACGTAGAACTTATTAATATGCCTTGATATAGTGCATGAAATAAGAAGATACTTCTGTTGTATTTATACCTACTAACCGAGATGCAGCTGAACATTTCATAATATCAAAGAAGTATCGAATTAAAAAAATAAACAAATCCTTATCCGTAAGCCAACCTTAACTCTCTGAAATTACAGCAAATATATGGGGGACTTGAACCTAATTTGCAATTATGTGGTAATGTACAGTGTGCAAATAATATGTCAGAAACAGTTTGTTGAATGTTTTTGAACTTTTATTCATGTAGTGAAAGAAAATGCATGGAATCATTATAAGAAGGATGCAAACCACAGAATAAAATTATCTCAGTATGATAATGTCTTCCATACTGTTTATGAGGCGATGCTTCGGCATTACTTAAGTTATTTATTTATAGTGGAATGTAGGGTGTATATATATATATATATATATATATATATATATATATAGGGAGGTAGTCCGACAATATAGCAAATTTATTCATACTTTTTATACTTGCAATTTATTATAAAGGTGTATAAAATAAATTAATAATTAAAAATAAAAATTGTAATGATTCATTTATATGTGACCATTTAACTTTTAATTTGCAGATAGCAGTAAGATTTTTTTAAAGTTAAAAATCATTAACTTTTTATATCATTACAAAAAACCCTGATAAAGAGAGAAAAATTATAAGAAATGAAACAGAAAGTTGTAATCCAGAAAAAGCAAACAAATATAAAAATAAACCAAAGCTTTAAAAAAGTAACTAATATTAAAGATGAAAGTGCATAAAAACATATTTTGGTGAAAATCTAGAATCCTGAACCCTTGTGTTAAATGCATCGACAGGCATTGCAAAGAATGCACCAGGTAGTTTTCGCGGTAAAAATAATATTATGTAAAAATCCTTCACTGGGATGCCAAATCGCCAAGTAAACAAACAAACTGGTAGCCGAAGTTCTGTGCCATTGTAAAACGCTATAGCCAAACATTACTATTACGTCAAACATTAATAGCCAAACAGCTATTACATAAAGTTTATTCCCTGAAAGTGTTTTTAAAAACAAAAGTTTATCGATTTAATGTCAAATATAAACACTATCCCCCTCAAAATTTAATTCTTGAAATGTTTTATCGCTTAACTTTTTCACTAAATAAAATTTTATTCCTTGAATACTTTTACGCCAAATGCTATCGCTTTTAAGCCAAAGTACAGCACTAAAATGGCAAAAAAATATGTATGCTTAAATTGTCTTTGCGTCAATATATATATCGCTTTATCGGCAGAATTTTATTACTATTATGGCAAAATTTTAATGTTTTCTTTGAACGCAAAATATATCATCATTTTGCCAAAATTTGCTTTTACGCCAAATTTACTCATTTGTCGCTAAATTATTAAGGGAATTGTGTTTTATTAACTCACATAAATGTATCATTAGATAATAATCGCTGTTACGATAAAATTACGCCAAAATTATCCGCTAATACGCCACTTTTTTTTTTTCTGGTATATCTAAAAATATTTCATGTTGTTTACAATGAAGATTTGCATTGCTCACAATGAAGAATACGAATGATGGAGGGAAAAAAAACAACCCTAAGAATAACTTACCTTTTATTTTGATATATTCTTCGTTGGAGGCGAAAATGATCATTCTACTGCCATAACTAAAGCTTGTCCGTATAGTCATCAAATGAATGAAGAAAACAAAAAGAACACTATCAGAAAATCACAAAAAAATTTGATACGTTTCAACAGCTTTTTCTTCTAAAAAGTTCGAAAGCTTACATTTTTCCACGCGAATTCAAATAATGGTTGTCACAAAACCTTATCTATGTCAACAGCATTAAAAAGAAACATCACAAAATCATAAAATTTATTGCGTTCGATCAACGTTTTCGCCGTGAACTAACGTTCTAAAAATAAAAAGTAGCGCGAATTCAAATAACGGTTGCTATAAAACCTTCATTAGTTCAACAGCATTAAAAAGAAAATAATTATTTGATAATCAAAACGTCATTAATAAATAAATAAAAAAGGTTTTTCTTGTTTGTTTCGTATTTTCATGAGTGGCAACATCAGAATTTTTTTTTTTTTTCTCTACCGTAAACATACTTTATAAGAACAATATCAGAATAATCAAAAATTTATCGGAATAAATAGTTAAAAGAATATATTTTTATGTTCTTTATTTACTATAATTAAAAAATTATGCAAATAAGTTTCAAAGTAGAAATCAATAGTCATTGTATTGTTCGGAAAAGAAGAAGTTAAGAATTTCCTCTAGAGTATTGTAACCCTAAATAAATTGGCGGACCTAAAAATAACCCTAAAAATTGGCGACTTCCTCAATGGTACAGTATTCTAGATTGCTATCCATCTTTCTTATTGGATGTTGGTTTCTTAAATAAAGAATAATTTTCAAAATAAACATGCAAACTTGTTAAGCACTTATTTAATAGTACATTTAGTTTATCTACATATATTTTCAATTTATTATAAAACTCAATTCAAAATATACCCTGAAAATATATAGCTTTACCTTTATTTGTATGTAATAATTTAAATAATGCACTTTTACATAATAATGTAATTAGGTGTATATACATGTTTGCTTATTTACTAAAATTCTAATATTTACTTATTTTTTAAGTTTGAAAAAAATTATCTGTCATGTTTATGCTAATGAAAAATACTATGCAGATATTTTCAAATTGACAGTCTGATTTTATTGATCTTTCAATTATTTTAAAATAATAGCTTTATAAAATGCTTTGTTTTAGAGATATAACAATTGATTTTTAAAGAATATTATCTTTAATTGAATGCGTTGTCTTCTGATAAAAGCGACAACTAGCACTTAATATGTCTATATTTAAAATAAGGAATGATGTATATATTTCACACAAAAAAAGATTAAAAATTTTTATTTTACATTTAAAAATATATTACAAGACTAGTGAAAATTTGAATGAAACTTTTTATCTTATATTACAAAAAATGTCAGTTACAATCCATGCGTTGTCACTTGCTGTTGTTGTTGTGCCTCGGTCGAAACTAATGCGAACGGGCTGCGACGACTGGAGAGTGAGGTTCATGACCGGCAACACTTTGTCTCCTCGAGTCCAGAGAGTGAATGGAGAAATTTCTCAAAATGTGGCACACCATGGTCTTCACCTCCATCTCTCCGAACCACCGTCCTGCGGATAAAAAGAAATTGTAGTGTATCCACAGATAACTTGACGCACTCTACAGTGGGAGTAATTATTGAAATACAGATAGACACAATTCTACATACCATGTTTACTCTTTTGGAATCAAGTGTTTTTTTTCTCCTTTTGCAATTCATGTGTTTTCCGAATAACAAAGTGTAAAATCCGGAATCTGTATGATGGATGTTCGCGAAAAAAAAAGCATTAAAATCATTTTAATGCTTTCATGTTCGATGCACATCCCGTAAATGTATCTTCAACAAAAAGTATTATGTTATATGAAAGCTTTTAATTATAGAGAAAGCACTGATCCTATAGTTATCCCATGTGTTTCGAAATTGTCTTCTACTAAGTTTCAATATTGAAAATTAAGTAATTAATTTTACCAATGCCATTATCTACGCTCACAACTCTGTTTCTAAAAATATGGCTGCTAACAATAGTAACTATTTTGCCTCCTTAGATTAAAATTCTAATTATTCAAAGAAATCATGCGAGCAAAAATTGGCAAATTTTTAGAGATCCGCAAACCAAAATTCAATGCAACTATACTCAGGCACTTGTCAGAAGGGTTATGAGAATACTAAAGCAGTTTATAATTCTATCTCTAACTTTTACTCCATCCATTTTGATCCTAAAATTGATAATACTAAAGCTTGTACTATTATTGATTTCATCAGTGACTTAAAAATGAATAAAACCCTTGGTACAGATACTATTACAAATAAGACGCTGAAAAATCTTCCTTTAAAAGCTATTTTTAAAAGTTGCCAATTTGTTGACGCTGCCGTCCATTATTTGTATTTTCCTGATTGCTGAAAAAGAGCTCGCTCGAATTTTGCCTATTCATAAGAAAAGTAAAGATCCAACTTTCCCTTCTAGCTACAACCAATCTCACTTTTTCCTTGTCACTTAATAGAAAAAGTCATTTTGACTTATCTAAAAATGAAACTAAACCAAAAAAAAAAAAAATTCTCATTCCTCAGTAATTTGTCTTTATTGAAAAGTTATCTACAATGCATCAGCTTCTTAATTTCACTGACATTGTTCCCAATGGAATTTTTCTGGAAAGATACTACTGTTGTTTTCCTTCATGTAGCCAAGATAGTGTTTTTATAGATGTTCGAGAGTTTGGGTCAATGGTTTAATTTATAAATTAATTCTTTTTCCAACTCTTTCCATTTATTATTTAAATTATTTAAAATTATCTTTTACTAACAAAATTTTTTTTGGTCTCCTTGGTAATACAGATTCTTTTGTCCAAAAAAATTCAGCTAGTGTTCCCAAGGTTCAATACTTGGTCAATTTCTTCTAAATCTTTACACGAATGACACTTCAGCAAATTTATAATGTGAAAATCAATCTTTTTGCAGATGATACATCACTCTTCATTCAAGGTCGTAAATATTTTATCATTAGTAAAAAAACCTTCAGAATTATATTAATCACCTTGAACAAAGGCTTATTAAGTGAAAATTCAATTAAACATTGAGCAAACTGAAGCAGCACTATTCACGCGTAAAAGGGTTCTTAAATCTCCTATATGAAAATTTATAACTATTTATTAAATTGGAATGGGCAAGCTAAATATTTGGGTGTAATCTTAGATCATAAATTGAATTATGTTCCTCACATTAACTTTTTAGGGATAAATTTAATAGATGCATTCGTTACTGTATCCACTTATTTGCAGTAATTCCACCATGTCCTTGGAAAATGAAAAAAAAAAAAAATCATTTATCTCGCTTACTTGCGTCCAATAATTACATATGCCAGTCCTGTTTGGGGATCTACTGTTCCATCGAATTTCAAGATCATATAAAGACTTGAAAATTGAAATTCTACATATGATTACAAACTCGCCCCGTTATTTTCGAAATGAGGATATCAGAGGTGCTCTTTCCCTTTCCAAGTTTAAAACAATTTGTTTACAAAATTGCACAGAATTTCTATAATTCCATTTTAAATATTGATAATTCTATCTTGAATTATTTAGGCAACTATGACAACGATATTTCTGATTTCAAAAATTGCAAAAATACCTCGCGCTGTTCTGAATAATATATTATCCATTAACGTTCCGATTTCCACCTTTCCGAATGACCATGCAGTTCCTCCGCTGAGTCACAATTTCCCTTCTACAATTACTTTTGTTTCATTGTATATAGTATATATATAAAGAAAGAAATGTGAAACTATTTAAGAAGTGAATAATCTTGATGATTAAAAAGCTTCTACATAGAATGCCAATTATTTATATCGTGTTCATAAATAATGTTTTTCATGTTTCAATCTTTTATTCTGAATTAAATTACGTCTTTTTTTACTTTAATTTTAAATTTTATCACTTACCACTGAAGTGTTATTCACCAGAATCAGTTTAAGCCTATACATTTGTATTAAAGATTCAACTTTAGTGCATTAGATTGCAGCTTTCAAATTCATGTTTGCCCCGAACATGTAAGCTCTTCCATTTATTTTTTTTTTCAGTTCTTACCTACACAGTTTCTTGGTCCAGCTCCAAAAGGAACATAAGCAAACTCAGGAATATTTTGTTTGTTCTCTGGAAGAAACCTATCCGGATCGAATTTCTCTGGATCAGGAAAATATCTTCGTCTCTGTGCAGGAAGTACGTCATCACAATAGCGGAAGCTCCTTTGGGTGCGATATAGCCACCTGGAAAATGCAAGTGTTTCAATATTATAAACTGTAAGAAAAATTAGAGTAAAATAATAATGATTGCTATTTTTGATCATATAATATTATACATATTAAAAGGTTATAGAAAGTAAAAAAGTTATAATATATATTATAGTTAAGTTAAGTAAAATTATAATATTATATATAATAAGAGCCAAAACATTATATGTCAATCCCCACCTTTGAAAAGCTTTACTCCATACATATGGCATACCACCATGCAATCAGTTAAATATCAATGATCACGTGCCTTCTAATATTCATTGCAAAATGAAAATAATGTTTTGAGTGTAATTTCGAATTATCAAATTTTATGTAATATTCCATATTGCTGTTTAATTTTTTTCTCATGATTTAAAAAAATTATCCGAACAAAAAAAAATTACTTTTGATTTGAGTTGAAATCTAGATAAAAATTATATTTAAATATTATCTGAAGATTACAAAATTGTAGCAGACAGTGAATTGCTATGAAATTTAAAAAAAATTTAAAAAGTAAAATAAAACAGCAATTTAAAATGTGCCTAGAAAAAAAAAATGCCATCATTTTTCAAAATATTCTAGAAATTAACTTTTGTAGTGTATAAGGATACACTATAAGAATTGAGTATCAATGTGTTCAAAATTATAGATTGAAATGTAGTGCTTTTTAAATTTAGTGGTGGTTTTAGAAATCCTTTCATCTCAAAAATAATACAAAGTACATTCAAGGAAAGTTTATTAAAACTTACGTTATTTATTCATTTCACTTTTTCATTTAATTTCATCGCTGTATTATATTAGAAAAGATAAAATATTATTGATTTTGTATAGGATGAACAATTGTATGGTATATAATTTATCGAAGAAGGCTTCTTTTAATGCCTTTAATTCATATTTTAAATCGATGAAGTTTTGTTGATCAAATCATTGTAACCATGAAGAAAGTAAATAATATAATGAGTAAGTAATAATAATTATATGAAATAAAGTAAATAATTTACATTTAGTACAAACATCTCACCAAATTTTAATTAAATGTGCGTGTATATATACATATGTATATAGTAAGAGAAAAAGAATGGGAGTTTAATCTTAAAAAATGCATTTTAAGGGCATGAAAGTTTCAAAACATTAAAAAAAATACTTTTAAATAATTTTCAATTAATTCTGAATTTAAATTTTAAATTAAAATATTAAAAAAACTGCTTTTAAATTACAAATATATACATATATTTAAATAACAGAATGCATTTTATTATCTCTCATAACACTGAATTTTCGTTACTTCTGTTTCTGTTGAAAAATTAAAATAATTTTGACAAAACTATATATGCTGATATTCTTCATCTTTTTTCTGAAAATATACAATTTTTTGTAGACCAATTAGAATTAATCAAAATTACAGAGTAAGTTAAGTAATTCATTAAAATATTACAATAATATGAGAAGAAATGATTAAATGAATTGAAAATAAAAATTTAATAAAAAAAAAGTAAAATAAGAATATAAAGGTAAATATAAGTATATGTAATATAATAAAAAACTAAACTAGAATATAAAGAATATATAAAAAAAATTAGAGAAAAAGTAAACATTAATTAAAGGAAAAAATTACGTAAATGTTTTCAAATATACAAAGATATTTTTACATAATAAAAGGAATTTAATGAAAATACTAGTTTATATATTGAAATTAATTTAAGTATAAATTAGAAACAAGTTTATTACTCGCTCTATGACTTTTTTTATCGTAATCTATGATTTTTTTGTATCAAATCAATTCCTTTTAGTTTAATGGAAAAATTTCTTGTATTTCTTAAAATTTATTGAGATGATTTTTTTTTTATGAACCAAAATTTAAATTTCCGCCAAAAAGAATTATAATTATTCTGATTAAAAAAATTCTATTGCGGTTCAAATTATAAAAAATAACTTTTGAAATAAATACATCCCCTTTGACTTTTAGTTCGATTATAAGACCATTTGAACGTATGGATTTAGAGATTTTTATAGTTCTGAGATTTCTATGATTTTAATTTCTTGTATTTTTTTTTTCAAAAGAGAGGAGCTTATGTTTTATAAAAAAAAAATAATTTTCAAAATTTTTTTTTCCATTGGTCACTTTTGTTCAAAATTTAGCAAAAACTATGGTAAATTTGTATATTTATTTATTATGTGTTTTATATACAAGTTATGTTATGTGTATATATATATATGCTTTCTAGATTTCATGCATTGTTATAGTTACTTGTACAAGTTGAAATGTTGATTTAATGTAAAATGTTCTAAATAATACAAATTATACTACTTACATATTTTGGTTTCTTCAAAAATATGTCTGCCAAATAGAGGTACAGAAGGATATATTCGATTACACTCCTGGAACATTAAATATCTATAGTTGACATACAAAAAAATAAAGATATAATTAAATAGAAACATAAATTATCGATAGGAACCAGCTATATTTTTATTCATTGCTATTTATAGATTTGTTTTGCTATTTTTTTTGTTAATTTTACAAATTTCTTTTTTTGGACTATGGATAACTAAAACAGGACTTAGAAAAAGGGGCATTATATTGAAACTTACAAAATCTAATTTTAATTTGGTATTTTTCAGTTTTACAAATTTCTTTTTGGACTATGGATAACTACTATTTAAACGGGACTTATCTTCAGTTACAATTATAAATGTCAGTTACTTAAATAGATATGGTAACAGTTAGATCTTATATGACTTTGAAATAATAAATTGCAAAAGAAAACAGTTCGATCTTGTTTGAAATAAAATGGAATCTTAATTTCAATTCATATTTAACAAATTTAATTTGCGATGAGGTAAAAGAAGTAATATGGTTTCAAAATAATAACTTAAAACGACGAGTTGTTTCCTGCATGTGTCAAGTTACTTGAAGTTGTTCGGAATTTGAGTTTTGAATTTACACAGTGACATTCCCGCATTCACAAAATGAATGCTGAGCAATTTATACTGTTTATGGCTGCTTCATGGATTCGTAGTTATATGGTACAACTTACTAGTTCTTTTATTTATGGATTTATGGCCCAGTTTTCGATTCTTTTCGAATACAAAAAAGTTTCTTTATAAGTTGTTGCCTTCTTAAACACCCGTGGTTAAAAATCAAATTCTAATGAATGGTTAGAAAAATCTTTAAGTCGATTGTTTCAATTCTAAGAAAAAAATTCTTTCATGTCTTATCATCAACGTTTCGAAAACTTCTTAGAAATAAAGTACAGCCAGCAAATAAGGTATATTCTTCTTAACTCAATTAATCTTAATCTTTTTATGGTCACAATTTTATAAATAACATTGAAGACATTATTCTAACTATCCTGATATTTTCAAGCAAAAAGTAGGTCAAAATATGAGTGATTTAAAATATAATTGTTTATTCGAGAGAACAGTAAGCCGAACTTCCTCAACAAAAAAAAAAAAAAAAAAAAATATGTTATACACTCATATAAACAACTTGATAAATTGGAAGACCAAGGAATTATTTTGTAAATAGAAACAAGTGATTCGAGATTACCTATTGTGATAATCCCAAAACTAGACGTCAGCGTTCACCTTTGTATTGATTATAAAAATGTAGTTAATGAATTATTCTATCCGACGAATTGATGGTATTTTCAACAATTTGAAGGGTTCTAGATATTTTGGCTGCTCAAATTTAAACAATGCTTATTATGTACAAATAGAAATGAAATAATTAGCATAAGTCAAACTCCTAGCGAGCTCTGTCTTGAGAATAGACGATCATTCGGAATCAAGACGGCTCCAAAATTTAACCGTATTCTAGACTGGATTTTTAATACTGAATCGAAAATGAAATTCATTCATGGACTGCCCAAAACCTTGTCTTATTTCGACGACAGCTTAGTACATGGATTAACAAAAGCAATATAAGAATAAAGAACCTCGATTTGTGTCTCTAAAGATCAAGAAGTATGATCTTAATTACGAAGAAAGGTTTACTCCAGAAAATAAATTTGATAAAGGCCCATTACCAGAAAAAAAGATGTATCTTCTGAACCTCTGTGGATAAATGTGACAACTATAGAAATGAATTACAGCAACTAGTCAATCAAAGCTCATATGTCAAGACTCAGACTCAACCTCAAGTTTCAGCTAAATATCAACCTTAAATTCATGAAAGCAACTTTGTCGATCGTCAAGACAAATAAGGAAAACCGTCTATTTATTGAACTATAACATGAAATACAGATTCCATTTATGTGTAGTTTCCAATTTAAGTATGGGAGAATTGTAGTGATATCTGATTGCATCATGATGGGAATTCGAGATATAAAGTTCAATTATAAATAGCGCAACAGTTGAAGTTTGCTTTGAGAGTTGTAAACAGTTTTCCTTCAAATCAAGAGTAGGTGAAATATAACAATTAAAAAAAAGAGGATTTATATATAGATTCTGTACTTGATTCTGTAATAATGAAAGAAAACGGAAATCAATAATTTGTGTACTTTATTGAAAATTATTTTGTTATTCTTTTAAATGTGGCTACTTTTAAAAGAAAAAACATATTGATATATTTTTAAATACATTTGAATAATTTTCTTTTTTGATTCTCTTTGCATTTAATACAGCATAATAATTCAAAAATTTTTAGTTTAATTCTAGATTCATATCACTAAAATTAAAATTTATATGTAATACAAAAAATATTTTAAAAATATCGATAGTTTAAAATACTAACCACTGTAATCAATATAGATTTTAAAAGAAAAGAATAAATATATTTCATTAAATTGTTTCATTTTTAAATATTTGTTTCACCAATCTTAAATTTTAAAAAAATTAACAAATAGTAATTCTTTCCATTTGGTTTTAAACATTTTCCCAACGTTATGGTGGATCCTACCTTCAGAACACAATCCAGATACTTGAGATCACTGAGATCGTCCACCGAAAGTGGTTTATCTCCGTTTCCTTCGAGCACACTGTCCACTTCTTGGTGAATCTTCTCTTGTACCTCAGGGTGATGACCTATCATGTACAGGGCCCACTTGATAGTAGCCTGCAACTGTGTCATGACCCTGTAAATTTAGTAAAATCAATGTAATTTTCAAAAAATATTTTGTATATGCCCCTGACGGCGTCTTACAGATTCAGAAGTATTAAGATATTGACAAGTGATGTTGCACTGTATCTTCAAAAATGAATGTATTAATGAACTTTCTTGAAAATTTATTCTTTCTAGCATAGAATAAGTTAAAATATTTTCCAACCACATGTTAACTTTCTGTTAGGGTAATTGTCTTGGCAATAATTAGTAATTTAAGTTAAGATGGGCGAAATGGCCCTATCCCAAGTCGGTTGATTTGAGAAACTTCAAAAAATGAATATTTGTTTTAAGGAGGAATGTATGCGTGTTTGACGCCATAAGACTAATCAAATGCATTAAAATGGTAAGCACATGTTCGTTTCACTAATATATCATAGAACCCTATGCCTACATGTGCCTACCATTTTAATGCATTTGATTAGTCTTATGGCGTCAAACACGCATACATTCCTCCTTAAAAACAAATATTCATTTTTAGAAGGTTGTCTATTCAAGCGACTTGTGATAGGGCCATTTCTCTCCTCTTAACCTAAATATTCAATGTTTTCTATTTATCAATAAGCTTCTCCATAAATGGCTATATTGTAGAATAAAGAGTTAAAATCAGTTTGTACCTACCGCCACAATGAAAGTGTCCACTTCTTGCCTCACGCCTTTCTCATCGAGCGCTTGGTCCTCGATGTGCAATTTCAAGAGGACTTCCAACAACGACTTGTACTTGCTGCTGTCGTCCGCCTTCTCACCGTTCAAGTACCTCCGTTTTCTGTCCTCGATTATCTAGAAATTCAAATGAACTATTAGACGAATAATACAAGATTGTGTTTTTAAAGACATAGAAACCATATAATCTTCTTCAATTTAAAAGTATGAAAATTTCTTACTCTCTTCATAATTAAAGTCGTCAGAATAAACATATGAAACTGTACCTGCTTTTGACAGAGAAGTTTCTTTCAATTTCATTCTGCACCAAAAACACACTGTAATTGTTTAGATTGAATTAGATATTTTAGATGTTAGAACTATATTTCCTATTGTGAGCTCACAGTATATATATTCTGGTTTGACTAATTATTCCTTCACACTTTAAATATTTCATATTAAATAAATAAATAAATAGAAACCATACCTTGAAACATTTTTTCCAAATATTGTACGAGGGATATGATACGAAAAAAAAAAAAATGCAGTAAAATTCTAAAACGAGTTTCAAGTTTCAGAATTTTACTGCATTTTTTTCCATAATAATAATCAAAATCGCTATAATATCAATTAACTAATAAATTTCCTACTTTTTTATTTTAGAGGAAAAATATTTATTTCATAATTTTCATATGCAAAATATAAAGTATTAAGTTTTCATAATAAAATATTCAAAATATAAAGTATATAAGATCTTTATATTTTTCAGATTTGCAGAATATTTAAAATTATTTTAAGACAAATATACTTTAAAAAAATGATAAATTAGAGAACAAACTGGATTTAAAACAATTCGATAGAGGATGAATTGTAATTAAAACAGAGTTTTTCTCAGAATATATCAGAAATTCTTATATCAATTAAAAATTAAAAATACTGAATTTGTTTTAATATAATGACTGAAATAGTTTAATGAATGAAGTGTAAAAAATGTAATTCGTATATACTTTAGTTAATGTCTCAATAATATAATAACTGATGTATTGTGTGAGTATTTTAGTATAATGACTCAGAATTCCGATACTTATAACAAGAGCTACCCTCACCCTAACTGATTAAAACGGTAGCTCTCAGAATTTGATTTTTCAATGTTTACATATTGAGAACAATTCAATTTGTAAAACACTTAAGCTCTATTTGTACTAAATGCTCCTAAAATAATATTCAAAATTATGTTTTTCAATATTTTTATACCTAAAACTTTTCTGAATTACGTGTTTATTATTAATTTCTGTGCATTGCTTATGTATCTATTAATTTGAAAAATCAGTTTCATACAATTTATAAATCACTATATTTGTAAAGTAAATGACTCATATGTACATTTTGAACTTTCGTTAAAATTGAATTGAAAAATTGAAGAATTGAAATAGCATTGTAAGCAATTTTATGAACAATTGTGGTAAACTTATAATTTTGTTTAAATTTGTTTGTAATAAATTTACTTACAGTTCTTGAAAAATCATGCACTACTTTTAAATGATTGGCTGCTCCTTTTCCAGTGTTCGAATTCCAGTAGAAGAGATTGGGCCACTGCCAAAATTTGAGAACTCTAGCCATCCCTAGATCCAATGACCTTTTAAGAAATAAAATAAAATCAGTTACTTCTTGCTGCAGTTATTAATAAGCAAAAAAATTTTGAAGCGGCTTTTGAAAGATAGAGAAAAATTTATTGAAATTTAAAAGCTATGTGAAACCCTGACGTAATGCATTTTTAAAACTTATTTTAAGAATGGTATATCGCAAACACCCGATATGAATGAAAATGTACCACTCAATATAAATCGCTCTTGGTTGAAAAGTTCTAAAATAATATGTTGAAGATGGCTGCAATTCCATAGAATAAATATCGAAGTTCTTCTGTACAGAGAAAGAAATTGTAAAATATTAATTTTTTTATTTCCATTGGCGGGGTGTACATACTTATAATCAAATACAACAAAGAAAGAACAAAAAACACCAAAACGTAGTAGAAGAAGTAAAGACCCACACCATTGCTTCAAGAACTCTCTGGCACGCCAATATCTTGCAATCTAGGAGTCAGTTCCATGGAGTGTCTTGCAACATTGCAGTTGTTTTTCTGTTCATAGGTTCTTTCAAGCCACAAAGACTGCAATAGGGATGGTCATATACACCTATACGATATAAGTGTTCCCCCAGACAGTTTTGTTCTGTTATAAGTCTGAAAAGAGCTACAGCGAGGCTTGTCTGGTACTGTATCTGGCTCTGTCGCACACCAATTCTTATCCGATATTCTCTCACTTTGCTCTGAAAAGATCCTCATTATCATAATGATTTTTTATATAATTTTACGGCATAGTACGACATTCCAGTACAATTTTGTTGAAACAATTCAGTGCCCTTTCGAGCAAGGAAATCAGCTTACTCGTTACCCTAGATACCGCAGTGGCTAGGTATCCACTGGAGAACTCCCTTTTGCTCTTCTGCTCTAGAAGTTCGATGATCTCCTGGTAATTAAGAATTAAGTATTTTATTCGAAAATGTGCTCCCAAGTCAGCTAATTGCTTGAATTGCAGCCTTTGAATCGGAAAATAATACGACTTTTTCAAACTTATAGTGGATGGACAACAGTTGTTTCAGTGTAATATGCAAATCATGAACTTCACCATCAAAAGCGGTTCTATGTTTTCCAGCGGATGCATAGAACGAAAATAAATCTGACTCCCCAGATCCTACTATTGTATGAGAGTCAGATTAGGAACCATCTATGAAGACATGTAACCAATCGTGCTCTGGATAGTCAGTATGTATGGCTCCAAACGCTAGGTATTTCAAAATTTCAGGAGCTGTCTGCTTCTTTATAATGCCCGTCTTAAGCTTTAATTTTATTTCAATCCAAACTAACTTATTGGTATTTAATGGCCTTAAATTTTTCTGAATTTCCTCGCAGAATTCATAATTTTCACTCACAAAAATTATCTTTTGAATAAATTCAAGTTGGGTATATAAGTTTCTTTTTTTTTTTTATTGATAGTTAAACCTGAAAGATTCAGCATTTCGTATGAGTTTTCCAACAAGAACAAAGCTCATTCTTCAATGATGGCTTGGATAGGTCTGTATTTCGTCAATAATAATATAGCCTCGATTGGGGTAACTTTAATTGCATTAGTTACTACTTTCAAGGCCTTATTTTGCAAAATTTCTAATTTTAAAACAGTATAAAGACACAATTTTTGACTGTCAAACATTGGGATTTTGTAATCTTTTAATGTGCAAACGATACGATTTTGAGGAGGAAATGATTATAACCACAATGGTAAAATAATGTTTGGTCCCAAAAGTAGATATTTAGTTTTTTTAAATACATTAAAATTTAAAAAATTAAAAGAAATTTTCAAGCGTTAAATTGTAATAATCTATGTAATTTTGACAGTAAAAATTTATGTTAATTTGCTTGTAAAACGTGATAAATATGTTAATTAGACGGTAAAATTTTAATAAAGTTTCATGCATAACTTTCGCTGATGCTCCGTTTTAAAGATAGACAATTGATCATGAATAGGAAAACCGCTAACTTTTATACAATAATTTTTTTCGTGATTTAAAATAAAAACTTTTATTTGAACTCCAATTATGCGAAATCCGAATCTTTATAATTAAAGTGATTGATCATTCGGTAAATATAATAAATAACACAATTTTAAAAAACAAGTAATATAATTATTTTTTAAAGTCAATTCCTATTTTTCCTTCACTATATTTCAGAAAGTATAAATAATTTTCATTCATTTTTTAAGTTTATCTGGCGCCCTTTATTGGTAGATATATGCAACTTAAATCTAAAAAAAAAAAACTAAAATTAATTACTGAATTAATATTTGAAAAACTGCCCATTACAAGTTAAAAAAATTGTATTTGAACTTGAGTGGATGAATAAAAAAAGTATTTTATTAATAATTGAAAAATTGAACAAGATATATATAGGGAGAGTGTGAGCTAATAGAAGGAATTGAATAATGATACTTCGATCTCGATTTTTGTATTATGTTCGCTTAATGAAAAGAGAAATGTTTGCCAAACACGCCAAAACACACTTGAAAAGTCAAAAACATATTTACTGTTAACGACTTTTGAAATGTACTTAAATGGAAATCTCAAAAATTTCAACATTGGGGAAATCTTATAGAATGATCGCTCTTCCTCAGATAGTCATAAATCATTCAGAATTTTTTAGGATTGACAACACGTTCTGGATTTGGAACATATCCAAGCTCAAAGATTATTTTCTATTTTTTGTTATTTTAAGGAAATGACTTGTTTGATTGCTTAAGAAAACACGTACGAAACAGGTTATTAAAATTTTTAATATGTATTTTGTTTCAAAATGATGTTATTCTTAAAACTTTTTTTTTTTTAGAATTATCAAATGTATACTAATCCATAACTACTTATGTTTTGATAAAAATGTGTTATTATACAAAACTCAAAGCATTTGAATGAAATGTCCATTTTAAAAAAAATTTCATAGAATTTACGATTGACATAAATCTATGGGGAAAGCTAAAATAAAATAATAATAATTTTTCGAAGAATTTTACTTTAATTAATGCTGTGTAAAATATTTTAATAAATAAAAAAAAAAAATCAAACCATGTTTTATGAGATTCTAGAAATGAGAACCACTGTTCAAAGTTATTGCAAAATTTTCAAGTGTGTTTAGAAGAGTTTCAGATGCACAGTAAAATATGTCAGACATCATTGCAAATAACATTTCATGAGTTCCCTACGACATACCTGTGAAGTGCTTCGACGTATTGTTTGCTTTCGTTCTCAAGCGCTCCTATATTCACCCCATAATGCATTCTAAAGACCAAGAGAAAAAAAAAAAGAATAATTACCTTTGCATTTCATTTTGTAACATACTTGATTTGACTTACCATAAAAATGAACAAATTTAATTCTTGCAATTGTTAATTTTAACTTTTAATTTTGTTTTGTTCCAACCAGCTATATAAAATGTGATTGAAAAGATGTATCCTTTTTTACTTTTAAACTTTTAGTTGCATGTTGGTTCTAGTGACGAGGTTATGTTGGTAAGGGAAATTTCTACGATTTGTATTTTAAGACACCATATAAAAGATTACTTTATTGGGTGGCTTTGATGACAACTTTATTGGAAGATACATACTTTTGTACTGGATTTTACAACTATCTTGCATAATTTATAAAAAAATTACATTTATAATATTTAGAATTAGAGATTAAAATTAATATCAGATAAAGATTAGCCCTTTATGACCTTACCTACATATTATTACTGTTTTTTCTAGATTTCTTTATTTAAAAATTATTTCTCACCATAAGAATAAAGATATTCCTGTATAAAATGTCCATGTTTTCCGATGTGCAAGTTTTCCTAAAACATCTTCTCTACAAACAAAATTAAGGATTCATAATTATCAAGGATTGAATAGTAAATTACCGCAGACAATATCCAAAGTGGACAGAGATATCGGGAAGTCAATGGTAGTGAATTCGTTCTCCGTCTCTTTCATGAGGTACTTGACGAACTTGTGCGAGTGCTCGTTGAAGACGGTGAGGTAGCCCTTGAGCATGTTGCTCTGGAAGCAAGGGGCGAACAGCTTCCTTCGATCTTTCCACTGGGTTCTGTCACTGAAACACAGAATAAGTTAAAACCACTGAACTGAAATACGCGCAATTTTCATTCCTTTTTAATATTAAAATAGTTTAAAATTTTAAGAAATCCATAATAGAAATGTATGATGAATTGCACTCAAACGGGAAAGCAACGTATTAGATAAATTTAAATCACTCTCTACAATCAGATAACGAAAGTTTGTTTGCAAATACTTTTCGATCCAACTAGCCAATGAATAAATTTCAGCAACCAATCAAGGAATATCTAGTTTATGCTCCGCGATATTTTGTCTAAGTACCCCATGCGGAAGAAAACTTCAATTCCAGGATATTCCATTCCATCTAGTCCCTTTGATAATACCAATGATTTTCCCAAAGGATGATGGTCTTACATATGCCAGTAATTGAAAGATATTTATTTCAGAAACCTTAGCTTTTATGTGAGCAACAAAGTTAGAACTCTCTCTGCAAACATAATCCAAAAATCAACAATTGTTCTAAACACACTATGAGATAATAATGTTCATGATGATGACCTGAATGACATAAGAACGATTATTAGATCACCTGATTATTCATTCTTAGCAATGAACCGTGTAATCAACTATCAAGGACATCTAGTTTTACTAAATTATTTCCGTTATGTAAATTAATGTAACGTTTCAATCTTTTCTTTTCCCTTACGTATGTATACGTAACGTATATGTATGATAACGTATACGTATATGTATCATAACAGTTTTCGTTCATTTCAATTACACTTTATTAGCGCCAATTGTTTTTGCCTTTTATTTTGTTTTGGCGAAATTACTTAATGGTTACCAAAACAATATGGATAAAAAGAAAAACTGAAAACGCGTGAGGAATTTCAATTCATAACATAAAAAGCCTGATAAAGCAATAAATTAAAAAGGAGATTCAGCTGATTTTTAGCGGTTTTGGAATTCTAAGCAATTTAAGCCATGCAAATTATCGATACAATAAATCAGGTTGAGATGCATATAGCGTTACTGATATTATAAATATTTCTTCATCGTATTAGGAAATTCATCCCATAGATGTCTATACAAGCACTGTGCACCAAATGTAATAAATGCGCCTGGAAATGAATACGAGAGACAAGGCCAAAGTCTTCAGTCACCATGTGACTACAATGCGTGTTTTCTGTTTTAATCTTGACAAACGTTTGCTGACATTTTTCACCTTTGTTTTATGATTCTTCATTCTATTGCCAGAAGTTAAAGACATAATAAAAATAATGTAAAGAACATTTTATGGTAAACGAGTCTACTTTCATTCTTAAAGTAAAGCCTACTATATTTTCCTGAAAATCGTCATGACATAACTAATATAGTACCTATATATACATTACACAGAATACACTCAAGAGCCAAAACATTATGACCACCTGTCAATAACGAGTTGGCCCACCTTTGGCGCGCAACACAGCTTCAACCCGCCTTGGCATGATGCCACAAGTCCTTGATAGATGGCCGGAGACAGATTGTACCAGATGTTTAAGCAACGGTCACGCAAATCCGAGATATTGCGAATTGGTGGTCTTTGAACTCTGAGCTGCCATCAAAGGGCATCCCAAATGTGTTCTATCGGATTGAGATCAGGTGAGTTAGGCGGCCAGGACATTAACTGGAATTTAGCATCATTTTCCTGGAATCACTCCAACGCAATTTTAGCCTTGTGACAAGGGGCGTTGTCCTGTTGGAACATTCCATTTCCAGCTGGAAAACAGAAGCCATGAAAGGGTGCAACTGGTCCGCAATGATGTTCAGATATCCCTGTAGCATTCGTGGTCTACTCTACCACAACCACGGGTCCCAGAGACGCCCAAGAGAACGTCCCAAAGCATAATACCGCCACCACCAGCCTGTGTATGACCTACTGTACATTGAGGGAGCAACTGTTCGCCTGAAGACGGCGCATCCTGACACGGCCATCGGCGTGATGAATGACAAACCGTGATTCATCTGACCAGGCAACTCTCTCCCACTGATCCATGGACCAGTCACGATGTTCCTGGGCCCAGCGCAGGTGCAGTTGGCGATGACGCTTGGTCAGCAAAGGCACATGAGTGGGACGTTTGCTGCGTTGCCCCATATCCATCAGTGTCCACTGAACAGTGTGTGCTCCGATACTATTCTACTTGGCCCTGTATTATATTGGGCTATCAACTGAGCCACTGTCTGGCTCCGGTTTTTCTTCACCATGCGAGACAGTCTCCGACGAGCTTTTTCTTTGATAGCGTGTGGACGTCCACCACCATGTCGTCTAATGCTGGTTTCCCGTCATTCATCCACTTTGTATAAGTACTAACAACTGTAGACCGCGAACAACCCACGAGTTGTGCAGTTTCGGAAATACTTGATCCGAGCCCGAGACATTACAATCTGCCCTCTATCAAAGTCGCTTAGATCCGCAGTCTTTCCATCACACACAGAAGTAAGTGAAAGAATGATTCTTCAGACTCTCCAGTAGCAGTTAAATACCACTTTCACCTGATCACGTGCCTTCCACAGCATCCAGGCGAGTGCATTGCAAAATGTAGTGGTGGTTATAATGTTTTGGTTCTTGAATGTATTTATATATGATTGTCTATATTTATGAATATTTATATATATATAGAGAGAGAGAGAGGAGAGAAGTACAAACACAACTATATGATAAGACCATGAAATATGGAATATATATATATTCCATAGTTCCTGGCCGTGTGATAGATTTGTTAAAAGTAATAGTGGTGAGAAAGATTTTTCGATATCAGTATAGTTTAAAATTTTTATGATGGAAACGTAGGGGGCCTGTTTTGCATGATTTCAAGATTATAGTTGCATTTTTAAGAAATTACAGGTATAATTAGCATGTAGCCATGCCATTTAAGAAAGTATGACAAGTTGTGAAATGTCAAAAGTGGGAAATGTTTTTTTTTTAATTAAAACCAGTTTATAATGTATACGGATATTTTCTCTTTTATTTCTTATTTCTGTACCTTTTCTGTCACGAAAATAATAAGAAAGCGAATAGAATACAGCATATTTCCTTCGAAAGAATTTAGAAGGAAATATGTAAAATATTTTGCACAATAATGTTTTTAATCTAGTTATTATCTACAGGTCATGAAACCTTTTATTTTATAAAATCATCGTGATTCAAAATAAAAGTGACGGAGACCCGATAGATATTATATGATAAACAATAAAAAATATTTTCATATGGTAATGTATCGATAACCATGAAAAGTTTAAACGCAACGAAAAGAAATTATAAACCAGAATTATATTTTCTTGAACAAAACTTAGTTAATATAGAAAAGCATTCAGATACTATAACAAGTAATATATAAAAAAAATTAAGTCAATTCCTACTTTTTTTTCACTATAATGCAGAAAGTACATAAATAATTTTCATTTTTTTTTATCTGGCGCCATCTATTGGTAGATATATGCAACTTAAATCTAAAAAAAACTAAAATTAATTAATTACGTTTAATAAATGAATTAATAGTTTAAAAAACTGTATTAGCATCAAGTGTCATCCACTACAAGTTCAAAAAAATGTATTTGAACTTGAGTGGATGAATAAAAAGTATTTTATTAAAGATTGAAATTTTGAGCAAGATATATATAGGGAAAGTGTGAGCTAATAGAAGGAATTGAAAAAGAAATGGAATGGGGTTTGACAAATCCGGTTATCGTAGTGGCCAATCAGTTGCTGCTCTTAGATTAATTAATTAATATAAGGAAAGTTGTCTGGTTTTCAATCAAATTCCTAACAGTATTTACTATAGTAAAAATAAAGACTCTTTTCTTTAGTTTTATATGTTCCTTCTAACGCTAAACGCTCAAAGGCAGTTGTGAATAATTTGCAATCCCACTAAATGAAACTATCCGGCAGACAGAGCTCTAAAATATGAACTTCAGTTTAAGGGTTCGAGTATTGACTCTGCCATACTGAAATCATCACACACAGAAGTATCATCATCATTTCTATCTCTTTCCGTAACTTTATTATTTTTTGAAATTATTTTTCTACCTTTTTCTTGCTGCTATTCCTTCCTTTTAAAAATATTTATTATTTTTTATGGGCTGATTGAATACTATCTTACTTCACTCAGCATCGTATCGTATAGGGAAAATTTTGTAACTTTCTGTAACCATCTCTTATATTTCCCCCAGTGTACACAACTACAAGATAAGATTTTAAGGCCTTATTGCAATGTCAAGGTATTAAGATAACTTTTGAACGCTAACTGAGCGCTATTTAACTAACTGAGCGCTATTTGGAGGCTAGAGATATGTTAGATTAATGAACTCTGTCGCAGCAAGTTTTGTTGTTTTCTCTGTTCTTTTTTTTTTATTTTTCGTTGTTCTGTAACTGTTCATAATCTGCCATTGGAAATAAATAAAAAAAAATATTGGAATGTTCTTGCATATGGAAATGACATTGAAGGAAAAGATTAAAAATAATTATAGAGAATGTCAATTCTTCAGAAAATAGATTCATTTTAATGGATGTTCATTGTTGAATGGGAAGCGTTTCTCTCTGTGTCACTCTCATGACTTACATTTACACTCATCTTGGGTTGATGACAAAAACTTACCAAGTAAAAAGGCCTTCGCCGCAAATTGATTGAAAGAAGTAATAAATCCAACTCTTTTGAATATTTTTTTCACTTGTACGAGATCCTGAAAATATAATATAAAATTTATTAAATACAATACGTGTAATAATAATATAAATGACCGTAATTTAGATGCAAATATTCATAAATACATTAAAGGTATTAAAATATTTCAAATAATAAATTTCCAAGTTCGGTCATTCCACTTTAAATGACATTACTTTTCTGTCTGACACTTTTTTTGCTGCAATATTTTTTCATCCTCTCGAATTTATATGTTGTAAGCTCAAAAACAATATTATTTTATTTTCATTCACATTTGATCTTTGAGAGTCGCCATTTTTGTGTCTTAACACAGGACATTTTTTCCATTTTTGTGAGTGTCTATAACTATCGTACCAACTCTTTTAAGTCACAGTACAAATATATTGTTATGATAAATAATTAAGTAACATTAAATTTTAGTTTGCACATTTTTTCTAAAATATTTTTGAAAAATCATAAATTAATATTTCAATGAATTTTTTAATTTATACAAAATAATAAATTTTTATGTCTGCAAATATATATATATATATATATATATATATATATTTTAGACAAAACAAGTTGACTTTTTTTTTTTAATGTAGATTTAAAAGAATAGTCAACTCAGTTACCATTTTATCTCAGTTATCATAAAAGTTTTTCGTATCCCTGCTAGGTACATAATTTATGTGTCCGAAAACTGAACATAATACTGCTGATTAAGTAAGAAGCAACAGCTGATGAAGCTCTTAAAGATATAAGTAATAGCTGAGGAAGTATGAAATATATACACATGTGTGTATATATACACTCAAGAGCCAAAAAATTATGACCACCCCTACATTTTGCAATGAACTCGCCTGGATGACGTGGAAGGCACGTGATCAGGTGGAAGTGGTATTTAACTTTTATTAAGTGGTGGTATTAATCCATGCCAAGGCGGGTTTAAGCTGTGTTGCGCGCCAAAGGTGGGCCAACTCGTTATTGACAGGTGGTTATAATGTTTTAGCTCTTGAGTGTATAGTAGTGAGTGTATATATATATATATATAGACTCAGGTCCAAATAATATATTAGCAGTATCCAAGTAAAAATAATCCAACGTTTTCTGTTATGCAAATCTAAGCTTACGTCAACCGCGTTGAGTCGAGAGCTTTGCGCAAAGTGAAAACCTGAGTGAATTTCTGCAACACAGCGGTTTTTTTCATTGTGTAAGGACTCAAATCGGTTTGTTATAGCTTCGAAGAATCATTTGGGCGAATCTGTGAAGTGGCGACCCATAGGCGGCTTAGAAATAAGGTGACTAATCACGGAAGCAGCCAAATATCTGAATTTTTCAAGACAGATAGTCTCTCTTTTTAAGATAGTCTCTCTTTTAGAAACTTTTTAAGACGGCCTGCTGTATCAGGCAGATGGTATACAGAAGGTTTAATGAAAAATTCCTTTATGCCAGAAAGACAATGGTATTAGTTTCAACCAAAATCCACCAAGAAACTTGGTGAGGTTGCTATTGAGAGAATGCTGATTTTACCATGAGCGTTGATAAAACTTGTTCCTTTACTACATCCATCCCTACACACGTCTAGGTTTACATATTAGACACAAAAAATTTGCATCTTTGTTGCAAAGCTGTAGCTTACATGAAATTCCACAAAATATGCAAGAAGAACACGAAAAGTATGAACTACAAACACGACCTGTGCCCTTCGGTAGCAACCAATTGACATCCAGCAATCAGTACATAAACTAATACTAAATTCTCTTTTTCTATTATACACAAAAAGCTTTTCATTTCCATTCATTGTCATAACTACGAAACTATGGTATTTAATGAAAAGTAAATAATGATGAACTAACCTTGACAGCTTCTGATTTGTGAATAAGTATAAATGGGGCATATGTTATCCATGTACAAAATAAGGGATATTCCCTAAATGTATTTGACCATTTTCGAAAAGCCGATAATAAACCTGAAAAATATATATTGACAAGTTTCAAATGAATAAAATTTGTAAAAAAAAAAATATAATGTAATGTAATTTTTAAATTAAAAAAAAATATACGAATATAAATATAAAATACATTATTTCATTAAACAAGTCAAAAATACGATAACTTCAAAGAAAATTTCCATTCATAAATTAAATATGGAGAGAATTATTAGAAATGAGCGCATGAAAAAAGAATAATTAAATATATGTAACTAAATCTAGTTTTACTAATTCTACACATTAACATTGGCAATATATGTTTTATGTGATATTATTTAAAAAAGAAAAAGGAAATTAAATTAAGACTCATAATTGATTAACTTAAATTTTCAAGAAATTTAATTTTATTAATAAATATATTGATGTCCATATATATATATGCTGTATCGTGATTAAGTGCTGAAATTGTTACAACTTTAAATTTACAGTACATACAATTGTAAATAAAGCAAGAGTATAAAATAATCATTCATAGACATTATCAATGTATTGATTGCTGATACTAAATGTTAATGTAGAGATCAATAATCAATAGACTGAAAGAGATCAATAAATTGAAATATAGCATAAAATGATATGAAAGCAATTGCGAGGCTATTATTATAAATCTAAATTGTATAAAGACCAATATATATATATATATATATAGTGAAATATAACTCTGTAAATGATATATTAAATTTCCGGAAGTATACATAAAGACATATAACTATAAATTTTATAATAAAGTGCAACAAATATAATTGTATTATATAACTTTACAAATGATTGTATAAAAAAATTGTAATGCTAGTTAAATACTGTTTGCCTTTAATAATGAATATATTTTAGCACATACCGAGATGCACCGCGTACTTCTTTCCAGAAATCTCAAAACCGTCGTAGTCCATAACCGCTCCCAGAGGATTGAAGAAGCTGAATTGGACGTTAGGGATGAGTTGATTGCACCGCTGTCTCCACCAAGACAACCTGGCCAGCAGGGCGATGACAATGATGGACACACAAGCAACGATTTCTAACAGCATGTTGCAGTATTAAAAAATTCAAAAAAATATATTGTTATGTACAATTATAAAAATCACTGGAACGCTATGTGCTACTTCGAAATGCCAATTGGTGTTTTCACTTTTTAGGAAACAAATATCTTTACAATTATTATAAAAAAAAAAAATTTAGTCTGCCTTTAAAAAGTGTGTGCAGTGTGTATTAGAGAACGTATCATGATCTTATATAAAAAGAAAAAAATCTCTTCCTATACAGGAAAAAAAATGGGAGATTCAAAGGGAAAAAAATTTCAAACAAATTAATTATTTTTTAAGGTTATTTTTCTTATTCGACATCATACTTCCTTTAATTTTCTTTGTTATTGACCTTTGCTTGATTCAGTTGTTGATAAAATGCCTGCTTAAAAATTTAATTATAAAATAATGACGCATTGTTGAATTTTTTTATTCCTTATTACTTCATTACTAATCAATATTTAATACAAAAGTTACCCATTTCGCCTGTTACAGTCCTTTTCATTGTAATTGACTTTGTAAGACGTTTGTCGCATTATGGTACTATAATTCTTCCTTAAATATTGATGAAATTAATTAATTAATAAAAAATTTTATTTATTTAATTAATGGTCCATTAAGTGTTCACTTAATTGTAATTTTTCATTAAATTTTTATAGATATCAATTGGGTAAATTTCAGTTTTCTTCAGTACTTCTGAAAAACAGCAAGTTTGGAGACAATGTGATGTGTTACTGAGAGAATGTAAGCAATTGTCATAGACGTAATTTGAAATAAAACACGCATAGATAAGCACTCAGGGATAAAACACGCTGGGATAGGTTTGCTGCACTGTTTAATATTTTTTTTCTCATATTTATTTCTACTGGTGATTAATGAAGAATGGTCGAAAGATTTGCTTCCTGTTTGAAGTTGCTTGTAAAATAAAGTAATTTATAAACTAGGAAAGACATTCAGAGGTTTAGAATTTTGTAAAGGTACATGAAGGAATTAGAGACAAAATATTTTAAAAACCTGATTTTATTAAAAGATTCATAATCAGTTTTTGAATTGATAGTTTTTTTTTTTTTTCTAATGCAGCTGGCAAACACTTAGACCGCTTGGTCTTGAATGCCTTAAGGCAATCGCTGCACAGACATTACTCACTTAGTAGTACCCAGGGGACGCGTATAACTTGAAGATAAGCCAAGGACGCGGAGTAACAATGCCCCACAACGCTCGACGATTATGTTAGATCGGGACCTACGGTTTAAAGTGGATTCCGAACCACTACAAATATCAATGGCACCGTCGGGACTAGAACCAGAAACCTGTGATACCGAGCTCTAGAGCGCTAGCCACTCGGCCCTTCAGGCCCTTGAATTGATAGTAAAATCTATTATTTTTATATTACATTTGAAGTAAAATTCTTAAATTGTAAAATTGCTTCTTTTTGTAAGCTTAAATTGTTATTTTGTATTTTTTTGTCACGAGTAGTTCTTTTGTATTTTATTCCCAGGAGAGAGGAATGTATGTTATTTGACAAGTACGTGAGAATCCCATCACTCAAAATTGACAGCAGGCGAGTTTTACTGTGGGTAGTTATTAAACACGCCATTAGTACTTTGTACTAATGAGAACAACCTGTCACTTAAATCTGATAGCAGATATTTTTATGACGTATAATGAGACTCATGAAATTAGCGAATGTCTGTGCGACTTTCACAGGTCGAAAAAATTACAGATTGAATATCAACCAATTGATATACCATGAGTTGTTTTCATATTGTGTTTAGTAATAGGCCACGAACTAAGAAATGTCTACTCTAAGGACAAGTGAGGGATGCTGACCGCCTCTTTTGACGGGGTCAAAAAGGTAGTCATTGTAGGATATTATCTTAAAGGGGAGTTTTGGTGAAGAAGAGGGAAAGTTCTACGACGAGTTGGCCAGAAGAAGTGTTGTTTTTCCTTTTTTTCTCTGAAGTGACTGAGTAGGCCGAATTTTCCGTCTGTTTACAAAGTGATCCCCTGGTGTTTCGAGTATCACGCCTTTTGATAATCAAGAACTCAGAAAATCTCCGAACTTGAAATCAATTGCACTTGTGTATCTAATTTATATCCTTAATTTTATTTTTTTTGTAAATAGAGTTCTGCATATTTTTTTTTTCTTTCTAATGCAGCTGGCAAACACTTAGACAGCTTGGTTTGGATGCCTTAAGGCAAGCGCTGCACAGACGTTACTCACTTTGCATTACCCAGGGGCTCGTGTAACTTGAAGATAAGACACGGAGTAACAATGCCTCCGAAACGCTCTACGATCCTATTAGACCGGGACCTACTTTTTAAAGTGGATTCCGAACCACTGAAAACAACCATGGCACCGCCGGGACTCGAACCCGAAACCTGTGGTGCCGAGCGCCAGAGCGCTAGCCACTCGGCCGTACAGGCCCATTAACAATACGTCTATTAAATGAATTTAACAGGTTTCCTTTATTCATTACAATCAATTTATATATATATATATATATATAGATATATATATATATATATATATACCACCCCTACATTTTATAATGAACTCGCCTGGATGACATGGAAGGCACGTAATCAGCTGGAAGTGGTATAATATATATATATTAAGGGTGTATATTAATATATATTATATATATTGAAGCTGTGTTTACTATTTTTTAAATGTAGATTTAAAAGAATAGTCAACTCAGTTACCATTTTATCTCAGTTATCATAAAAGTTTTTCGTATCCTGCTAGGTACATAATTTATGTGTCCGAAAACTGAACATAATACCGCTAATTAAGTAAGAAGCAACAGCTGATGAAGCTGTTCAAGATATAAGTAATAGCTGAGGAAGTATGAAATATATACACATGTGTGTATATATACACTCAAGAGCCAAAACATTATGACCAAATAATTTTGCAATGAACTCGCCATGACGTGGAAATAATCAGCTGTTTTCTGATATGCAAATGGTGGTATTAATCCATGCCAAGGCGGGTTGAAGCTGTGTTGCGCGCCAAAGGGGGGCCAACTCGTTATTGACAGGTGGTCATAATGTTTTGGCTCTTGAGTGTATATATATATATAAGGTTTGTAAATAAAATTTATTGTTCCCATGAACCTGAAAGAGGCCCTCTTCTTGAAGCCGTTATAGTCCGAGAGATTATAGCCTACTATTACGTTTTCATAAATTACAATCTTAGAAAGTGAACATAAATTGAAAACAAATTCAATGCAATGAAAGTTATTTCTGCTCTTCATGAGTTTAGTCGTTCGACACTGTTTATTTAGGAGCGTATTCTTTGGAGATATATTGAAAATATTAAATTATTCTTCATCTTATTACGGGGAACTTTTCTGAAGTAATCTGCATCTATTAAAATAAACAAAAGGAATGTATTTTTATGTATAAAAAAATGTGCATAATTGTCTGACCGTGTTTACTTGTTTTGGTGGGTTTTTTTTTTTAAGATGGTAAGAAATCCTCATAATACTTCCTACTTATCTTACAATTTTTGATTAATGTAATAATAATTTTTTTTGTATTAGAAAATAATTTGTAAAGGACTTAAGACTGTAAATGGTCAAAAGCAGGAAAAAAATCATTTATTTTGGTCAATAGCAGGAAAAACAAAAGTAATCTATGTAAAAACAAGCAGCAAAATTTTTTTTTAATCGAATATACTTCTTTTGAAAGAACAGTTCCTTCAGGGATAAATATGTTAATAAATTACAAATTTGGTCAAATGTAAAAAATCAAGTGATATTGTGTACAAGTTTAGGGAAAATAATGCGTATTAAATTGCTTTAATTGCCGCATTAATTTCTGGTTATATTTATCTCTCTCGGAAATCCCATTAAAAAATGGCTGGTAAGATTAGGGGAAAAAAAAATTTTCTGATTATAAAAGAGTTGATGAATTTTTTTAGCATGTTAATATTCAATAGATGGATGGGAAAACCTTTTTTTAAGTTTTACAGGAAGTTAACGAAACATTTAATTTTATTCTTCATGACAAATTTCTTTAAATTATTTCAAATAAAATTTTTTAAACGTTTTATCAAGTGAGTCACTTTTGTAGGAATTTAAAACAAGTTTTATAATTTAAGATTATAATCAGGGTAATTTGATAGCAAATAAAAAAAAACTGTCTAAACTAAATTATAGATGCTCTGAACTCCACAAGAAATAGTTTATATACATCGAAACAAAATACGCATGAATATAACACGCGTGTGTAATTAAGCTGGAGCATAAAAAGTTCTTTTCGATACACTTATATACAGAATATAAAAAGAAGTGTAAAATTTTAGAGGTTTCAATAAATATTTTCCAGTTCTAATTGAAGATTTAATTGCGTACAATTTACTGAAGGTTACTTAAATTTCCACTCTTCAGCGGTATTGTTTTCTTGTGCAGAAATGGAAATTGCAAAGAGATAAGATAATAAATTTATTTTTCTTAGTGTTTTAGATACCTAAAAATAAGAAATTAAGAAATGCATTTAACACCAATGTTATGATTGCTCAGGCTGTTTTGCATCATTTAATATTGCCTTTATTAAATTTATCTGATTAGTATGTCAGCATTTTTTGAAATTGTTCTTGAAATGTTCTTTCCAAATAATTTCTAATGAAATTCTTTAAACATTTTAAAAAATGCATCCTATTTATAGGAATTCAAAACAAGTTTTTCAATTTTAATTAATATTATAATCAAGGCAAATTGGTGGCAAATAAAACATACAAAATATCTATGTCTATCTATTTGTATTAAAAATATCAATGCTTTGAACTTTAATAAAAATAGCTTGCTTAAATATTAACTGTATACTACTATGCCTAAAAAGTAAGACCAATTATTTTTTTGTCCCAAAGTGAACTTTTGAGTTTAGGGAATAGCCAGAAGTCGCACGGGGTGAATACGCTAGTTGTGGAACGATATGGGTTTCATTTTGGCGAAAAAGAGACGAAGAATAAATGCAGTGTGAGCTGGCGCATTTAGTGTTTTCGGTACCAATCGAGGTTTCACGCGTTTGACAACCAAATTTCTGCTCTTCAAGAGTTTAGCCACTTTGACACTATTGATTAACGACGTATTCTTCGGCGATATATTGAAAATATTAAATTATTCGCTACCTTATTACGGGGGAACTATTCCAAAGTAGTCTGCTTTTATTTAAGATGTCTGAAAAGGGGGTCTATTTTTATACAAAAATATAGAACAAAAAATATCTTATCATATTTACTTGTTTTTGGTATTGTTTTTATAACGGTGGCTTTGGTTTTGTATTTTTAAATATACATATTTTTTTATCATTAATATACGATAAATTATTTTGCATTAGGGAGTTTTTTTGTAAAATATTTAAGAATGAAAATGTAGGTAATCGCCGGTTTTGGTCAATAGCTGGATCTCAATGTAATCTATGGAAAACTAATCAACAAATAATTTTTTTTATCGAATATACTTTGGTTTAAAAAAAAGGTTCCTTCAGGAATAAATATGTTGACCAATGTCAAATCTAGTCAAATGTTAGTTAAATCAAGTGACGTTGTGTATAATTTTAGGAAAAATAATGCATTTTAAATTTCTTTAAGTGCCCCATTAATTGTTGGTTATATTATCTGTCCCGAAATCACGTTAAAAAATCGCTGATAAGATTAGGGAAAAAAAAATTCTGAAAAAATAGTATTTATGAATAATTTTTAGCATGTTAATATTCAAGACATGGATGGGAAAACTTTTTAATTTTTACAAGATGTTGAACAAATATTTCGTTTTATTGTTTAAGAAAAATTTCATTAAATTAATTCAAATAATATTTTTTAAACCTTTTAATAATGCATCACTTTTGTAGGAATTTAAAACAAGTTTTTCTATTTTAATTAATGTTATTTTCTGGGTAGTTTAGTAACGAAAAACTGTCTAAATTAAAGTATCGGAAAATATATTAATATTATATTTATACTTAAATACTTATACTTAAAAATTATACTTAAATACTTATACTTAAAAATTATACTTAAATACAGAAAATACTTATAAACCGAATATAAAAAAAAGTGTAAGATTTCAAAGTATGAAACAAATGTTTTCCAGTCCTAATTGAAGATTTAATTATGTACACTTCTTATGTACTCTTCTACACCAAACTTCCCTTTTCAACTTTTTTTCTGCAGAAATAGAAGTTGCATTTAAATAAGATAGATAATTAACGATAGATATCGAAACATTTGAGATACATTTAACATCAATGCTACTGTTACTGAGGCTATTTTGGATACCAATTACACCCTTTAATATTTCATTTATTGCATTTAAATTCCTATTTGGGCGGAATTTGCTTTAACTATTAATAATGCTTCACAAAAATATGTAATTGCTTCTGTGAGATATACGCATGTATAACTCTCCAAATGTTCTTCAAAAGGATGCAATAGCCCCTACATTCATTTAAATTAATTTACAGATCTGGTCTCTGAACTTACCAGAAAGAGTTAATGTATTACTCGAACAAGACATCTCGTACAAATAAGCGAGTTCATGTTTCAGCGCTTCAAATTTGATTAAAAATTTTTTGAAATAATAGAAACAGCTGAAAAATAGTTTCTTACTTTTCAATTACAAAATTAAAAAAGTATTCAATGAATATCTTTCGAAGGGGAAAGCTCGGACATCATTAAAACATATAGGCTAGATGAAAGAAAAAGTTTGAAATAAAAAAAAAACATCACTGAAAATTGAAAGTTTATCATTTTAAGCTAATTTTGTGCACTTAGAACATAAAACGGAGTCTGAAAATATTTATTTTGCATGCAACATGCTTCTCAAGTTGAATGATTTACACATTAAACATTTTGTATCTGTAAAAAATTTCAGCTTGATTGAAACGATACATACTTTAGAATGAGTTTTTGAATGTTATGAAATTGCAAAAAAATGCAGTAAATCAAAAGATTAACAGCTAAAGGATTATATGTAAATATTAAGAATTAGCTTTTATTTTTCTGATATGACATAAATTACGATTGATGCATTCTGTATAAGAGATTTTTTTAATACATAATGACTAAGAAAAAAAATAGATAAATGTATATTCGGTAAAATGGACTCTTATATTTTATAAAGAACTAAAAAAGAACTAATATAATCTACAAGATTAAATTATTTATCTGACCGAATTGTTGGAATTTATAAATGTAGTAATTGTTCTTAAAATGCAAATTTTTAAAATTAAATTTAGTAATCAAATAAAATTGCTTTTCTGTTTTTATGAAACTAGATTATTATATACAGGTGCTTAGTGGTTTCATTGGTAGTAAGCTTTTAGAGGATAATTATACAAAATCTAAACTACCTTAAAATACATCATTAAGAAACGTTAACTAAAAATTCATTCTTTCTAAATTTCTTTCAAAGCCTTTGTCCATTGAAGATTATGCATATAACAGTTAAAAAAATAATAATAAAAGTAAATTTAAAATTTTACTTAACAAACGGTAAATATAATTTGTTTTGATGATTAGAAACGAATATGTTGTGAAAGAACATGGCTAATTTTAAACATGTTAAGTTATTTTTCATATGTCTTGTTTTAAGAATATAATATTATAAATTTATATTAATTTAAAAACAAACAATAAAGAAGTAATTTTTTTTATTTAAAAGCATATTAAAAAGTTACTTGCTATAAATAATTTGCATTAATTATTAATATTCTAATATTTCACTATTTATTAATTTTGATAACTTTTTATTTTTATGCTAATTTAAGTATTATAGAAATATTCTCCATTTATTAACCTGCTCTATTAATATTTTTTTTTATTTCTATTTTGTATTTCATATGAATATTTAAGAAATAATACGTAAATTGTACTTGCTACTGTGAAGAAATTAGCATTTTTAATAGTCTAATAATTTAAAATATTAAAAATAAACCACTCTTTTATTAATGCTATTTTCTGGGTAGTTTAGTAACGAAAAACTGTCTAAATTAAAGTATCGGAAAATATATTAATATTATATTTATACTTAAATACTTATACTTAAAAATTATACTTAAATACAGAAAATACATATAAACAGAATATAAAAAAGTGTACGATTTCAGAGTATGAAACAAATGTTTTTCAGTTCTAATTGAAGATTTAATTATGTACACTTCTCATGTACTCTTCTACACCAAACTACCCTTTTCAACTTTTTTTTTCTGCAGAAATAGAAGTCGCATTTAAATAAGATAGATAATTAACGATAGATATCAAAACATTTGAGATACATTTAACATCAATACTACTGTTACTGAGGCTATTTTGGATACCAATTACACCCTTTAATATTTCATTTATTACATTTAAATTCCTATTTGGGCGGAATTTGCTTTAACTATTAATAATGCTTCACAAAAATATGTAATTGCTTCTGTGAGATACGCGTGCATAACTCTCCAAATGCCCTTCAAAAATGATGCAATAGCCCCTACATTCATTTAAATTAATTTACAGATCTGGTCTCTGAACTTACCAGCAAGAGTTAATGTATTACTCGAATGAAAGCAAGACATCTCGTACAAATAAGCGAGTTCATGTTTCAGTGCTTCAAATTTGATTAAAAAATTTTTGAAATAATAGAAACAGCTGAAAAATAGTTTCTTACTTTTCAATTACAAAATTAAAAAAGTATTCAATGAATATCTTTCGAAGGGGAAAGCTCGGACATCATTAAAACATATAGGCTAGATGAAAGAAAAAGTTTGAAATAAAAAAAAAAAATCACTGAAAATTGAAAGTTTATCATTTTAAGCTAATTTTGTGCACTTAGAACATAAAACGGAGTCTGAAAATATTTATTTTGTATGCAACATGATTCTCAAGTTGAATGATTTACACATTAAACATTTTGTATCTGTAAACAATTTCAGCTTGATTGAAACGATACATACTTTAGAATGAGTTTTTGAATATTATGAAATTGCAAAAAAATGCATTAAATCAAAAGATTAACATTTAAAGGATTATATGTAAATATTAAGAATTAGCTTTTATTTTTCTGATATGACATAAATTACGATTGATGCATTCTGCATAAGAGATTTTTTTTTTATACATAATGACTAAGAAAAAAAAATAGATAAATGTATATACGGTAAAATGGACTCTTATATTTTATAAAGAACTAAAAAAGAACTAATATAATCTACAAGATTAAATTATTTATCCGGCCGAATTGTTGGAATTTATAAATGTAGTAATTGTTCTTAAAATGCAAATTTTTAAAATTAAATTTAGTAATCAAATAAAATTGCTTTTCTGTTTTTATGAAACTAGGTTATTATATACAGGTGCTTAGTGGTTTCATTGGTAGTAAGCTTTTTTAGAGGATAATTATATAAAATCTAAACTACCTTAAAATACATCATTAAGAAACGTTAACTAAAATTCATTCTTTCTAAATTTCTTACAAAGCCTTTGTCCAGTGAAGATTATGCATGTAACAGTTAAAAAATAATAATAAAAGTAAATTTAAAATTTTACTTAACAAATGGTAAAAACAATTTGTTTTGATGATTAGAAACAAATATGCTATGAAAGAGCTAATTTTAAACATGTTAATTTATTTTCATATATCTTGTTTTAAGAATATAATATTATAAATTTATATTAATTTAAAACAAACAATAAAGAAGTAATTTTTTTGTCGGGATTTAAAAGCATATTAAAAAGTTACTTGCTATAAATAATTTGCATTAATTATTAATATTCTAATATTTCACTATTTATTAATTTTGATAACTCTTTTATTTTTATGCTAATTTAAGTATTATAGAAATATTCTCCATTTATTAACCTGCTCTATTAATATTTTTTATTTCTATTTTGTATTTCATATGAATATTTAAGAAAAATACGTAAATTGTACTTGCTACTGTGAAGAAATTAGCATTTTTAATAGTCTAATAATTTAAAATATTAAAAATAAACCACTCTTTTATTAATGCTATTTTCTGGGTAGTTTAGTAACGAAAAACTGTCTAAATTAAAGTATCGGAAAATATATTAATATTATATTTATACTTAAATACTTATACTTAAAAATTATACTTAAATACAGAAAATACATATAAACAGAATATAAAAAAAGTGTACGATTTCAGAGTATGAAACAAATGTTTTTCAGTTCTAATTGAAGATTTAATTATGTACACTTCTCATGTACTCTTCTACACCAAACTACCCTTTTCAACTTTTTTTTTTTCTGCAGAAATAGAAGTCGCATTTAAATAAGATAGATAATTAACGATAGATATCAAAACATTTGAGATACATTTAACATCAATACTACTGTTACTGAGGCTATTTTGGATACCAATTACACCCTTTAATATTTCATTTATTACATTTAAATTCTATTTGGGCGGAATTTGCTTTAACTATTAATAATGCTTCACAAAAATATGTAATTGCTTCTTTGAGATACGCGTGCATAACTTCCAAATGCCCTTCAAAAATGATGCAATAGCCCCTACATTCATTTAAATTAATTTACAGATCTGGTCTCTGAACTTACCAGCAAGAGTTAATGTATTACTCGAATGAAAGCAAGACATCTCGTACAAATAAGCGAGTTCATGTTTCAGTGCTTCAAATTTGATTAAAAAAATTTTGAAATAATAGAAACAGCTGAAAAAAAGAGACATTTCTTACTTTTCAATTACAAAATTAAAAGTATTCAATGAATATCTTTCGAAGGGGAAAGCTCGGACATCATTAAAACATATAGGCTAGATGAAAGAAAAAGTTTGAAATAAAAAAAAATCACTGAAAATTGAAAGTTTATCATTTTAAGCTAATTTTGTGCACTTAGAACATAAAACGGAGTCTGAAAATATTTATTTTGTATGCAACATGATTCTCAAGTTGAATGATTTACACATTAAACATTTTGTATCTGTAAACAATTTCAGCTTGATTGAAACGATACATACTTTTCAGAATGAGTTTTTGAATATTATGAAATTGCAAAAAAATGCATTAAATCAAAAGATTAACATTTAAAGGATTATATGTAAATATTAAGAATTAGCTTTTATTTTTCTGATATGACATAAATTACGATTGATGCATTCTGCATAAGAGATTTTTTTTTATACATAATGACTAAGAAAAAAATAGATAAATGTATATACGGTAAAATGGACTCTTATATTTTATAAAGAACTAAAAAAAGAACTAATATAATCTACAAGATTAAATTATTTATCCGGCCGAATTGTTGGAATTTATAAATGTAGTAATTGTTCTTAAAATGCAAATTTTTAAAATTAAATTTAGTAATCAAATAAAATTGCTTTTCTGTTTTTATGAAACTAGGTTATTATATACAGGTGCTTAGTGGTTTCATTGGTAGTAAGCTTTAGAGGATAATTATATAAAAAATCTAAACTACCTTAAAATACATCATTAAGAAACGTTAACTAAAATTCATTCTTTCTAAATTTCTTTCAAAGCCTTTGTCCATTGAAGATTATGCATATAACAGTTAAAAAATAATAATAAAAGTAAATTTAAAATTTTACTTAACAAACGGTAAATATAATTTGTTTTGATGATTAGAAACAAATATGTTATGAAAGAACATGACTAATTTTAAACATGTTAATTATTTTTCATATGTCTTGTTTTAAGAATATAATATTATAAATTTATATTAATTTAAAACAAACAATAAAGAAGTAATTTTTTTTTTATTTAAAAGCATATTAAAAAGTTACTTGCTATAAATAATTTGCATTAATTATTAATATTCTATTATTTCACTATTTATTAATTTTGATAACTCTTTTTATTTTTATGCTAATTTAAGTATTATAGAAATATTCTCCATTTATTAAACCTGCTCTGTTAATATTTTAATTTTTGTATTTCTATTTTGTATTTCATATGAATATTTAAGAAATAATATGTAAATTGTACTTGCTACTATGAAGAAATTAACATTTTTAATAGTCTAATATTTTAAAATATTAAAAATAAATAACTCTTTTATTTTATGCTAATTAAAAGCACTATAGGGTGCAGTATTTAAAAAGTACTATAGTTTTAAAGTACTATATTTTATATTTTAACTCTTTCTTCTACTCGCAGCATTTTATATTAACGGATCCTCAGTTCGACAGTCTGTGTGCACACTACAACTACCAACTGCGAATTCAGGTTTTGATACTAAGACCATGAGAAAAACTCTCTCTTTCAAGCCGCGAAATGGGTTGGAGAATAGCGACTTGCTGAAAAGTTGAGATTGGGTATACAGAAAAAGTATACGTTGATGTAGGCTTTTAAAAATGCAGAAGATTTGTAAATATTAAAGTAAATAGTGTATGTGTTTTAATAAAAAGCTGACAAAAGGAAATTTTTTTCACTTTTTACATAGGCTTTTCTGTTTTATTTTTTTAATTCCATAAGTATTGGCATAGTACATTGCAAATTGTCTCCAATAGGCGAGGGAAATTATTACCTTTCGGAATGTAATTTTCCAGTTGTGCAAGAGAAATGGTCCAAATAATTCACAGACAATTATCGGTGCTTATTTGCGTTGTGAAAACTATTATTCTTTTATTCAGCATTTTGAAAGTGTAGCATACGACGACGAATCTCCTTTACAGCATTCTGAAAGTATAGCGAAATAGACAATGCTAAATTTGGCTTATGTTTTAAAAACTGATTGAGTATGTTATAATTAAATGTATCCTAAATGAAAATTTGGAAAGAAAATACTGATACAAACAAAGTTGTAGAATACAGCAACACTAGCTCTGTAAAAATGATAAATCTTGAAGCAATAAACAAGCAGAGTTTTACAGTTAACATCAAAAACGTTTTATTTTCATTTAAAACTTTTATATCATTTTCTCTTTTTTTAATTTTATCATTATCATTTTTTAGGATATAAATAATAACCTCAGTGAAATCGTTTTGGGTTACGGGTAATCGAGTCAGGTTTAAAACTTGACTAGAAACCTTCCATTCCGTAGGATTCAAACACACAGAGCTAATCCCTGAGATAACATCTCCAGAGGTATTCATTTTCAAAGGGATATAGTGCATTGGCTTCCCTCTTCTACACGCATTGTACCCATCTTTAATATGATCCGTATCTGCCTTACCAGGATAAATTAAAAAAAAAATCCACGAGGAACAACATAACGTCACTCAAATATTCTGAGTTGTCCCTTAAATTAAAGTGCCGTAAAGCCTTTTCAACGTGTTAAATTGTTCACTTTGATGAAAGCACAGCGGTTGAGAGAAATATCTATTCTGTCAGTTGCGGAGGTGGAAGTGTTCATTTCAAATAATGATTATTACAGTAAATGTTTTTTTTTTTCTTCTAATGTAGCTGGCAAATAGACCGTGATCTTTTCGCCATAAGGGCTGCACCGATGTTACTCATTTTGCATTACCCAGGGGGCGCGTGTAACTTGATGGTAAGCCACGGACGCGAAGTAACAATGCCCCTCAGCGTTCTACGATTCTATTAGGACCGGGACCTACAGCTAAAGTGGATTCCGAACCACTACAAACACCCATGGCAAAGCCGGGATTTGAACCCGATACCTGTGGTACCTAACGCCACGCCAGAGCGTTAGCCATTCGGCCATCAGGCCCCATTACAGTAAATGTAAACCTTCCGAATAGTTTTGCCGGCATGTTCTGTTGTGGAAGGTATATTTTTGTCTATAATCCTGCAAATAATGCAGTTTTCACTATTTTAAAGTTTGGGAATAAATATGTTGTATCTTTTGGGATGAGATTCTTTAACAAGAAGTTGAGATTTCAAAAGTAAATTTGTTAAAAAGTTAAAAATCACATTTGCAAAAAATGCGGCTTGAATTAGTTGAACCATTCAGACTAATAAATTACTAACAGTGTCTTCGAGAATGGTATAGCAGAACTTGGAATCTGAAAATTTCTACTTTAATATCGAAAAGCTCATATTTGATTTTTACAAAAGAATCAAAAGCTGATCAAGCTTCAGGCTAAAAAAAATAATTTATTCGAGAAATCAATGAAATTAAGGCTAACCTAAATGGTATCCCAAAATTCATTAAAAATTAGGTTGATATTTCAATATCTTTTATCACCAAAGCGCCTTTATGGTCTCTTGTATCTGTATTGTGATAGGGGTATATTTTTTTTGCAAACTGAATTGTTTTCTAGAGACAAAATTTTAAATATTTATTAAAAATCAAATCATTTTTCGCATAAATTTTGGGACATGTTTACATTCGTTTCAGCAATAAATTTAACTTCATCTGATAGAAGAAATAAAATGAATAAACTACCAACAATTACAAATTCATTGAAATTATGTTGATATTTCAATATCTTTTTTTTATAAAAGATATTAAAAATATTATATATAAAGATTAACAACTTACTTGGCCATGTGAGCTGTATTATGATTTGGGTATATTTTTTGCAAACTGAATAGTTTTCGTGAGACAAAATTTTAAATATTTATTTAAAATGAAATCAATGCAATGTGTTCAACTTTATCTGATCGAAGAATTAGTCTCAGTAACCCCACATATGCACAAATATCTAGAGAGATAAATTTAGTTTACTCAAATTAAAGATTGTAACTGGTATATATCTAAATAAGAGCTTTTTTTGGACAAAAGAACTTATAGAATATTGATTTAATTGTCATTGAAGAGATGTGCTGGATTGCTGAGGGAGTCTTAGAGAATACAAATTATTCTGTATTTAATATTTGTGATTCAGAAAACATTTATTAAGTACATGATTTGTGAAAAGCAGGTAATTTAAATAGAATTTAATAATTTTATGAAATTCATTGTTATATAGTACTACATAATAATTTTCAGCTTTGAATAAAATTTATAATACTGGTTTAATAATCGTTTTTTAATGAATATTATAATTTTTGCGGAATGTTTTTGTTTTTTGTTAAATCCGAAAACTAGCAGTCAGGATGTCTATAATTAAAGTAAGACGTAAATACGTATATATTTCACACAAAGGGAGATTAAAATTTTTTATTTTAAATATACAAATATATTACAAAACTAGTCCAAATTCATGCGTTGTCACTTGCTGTTGTTTTTGTGTCTCGGTCGAAACCTGATTCGAAAGGGTTGAGTTGATTGCAGAGTTATGCTCATGACCGTCAGCATTTTGTTCTTCGGGTCCAGAGAGTGAAGGAGGAAGTTTCTCAAAATGTGGCACACCATGGTCTTCACCTCCATCTCTGCGAACCACCGTCCTGCGGAGAAAACAGCAATTCTAATGTATCAACAGGGGACTTGATGTAGTCCACCGTATCACTAACTAACCACTGACATACAAACAATACAACATGCGATGTTTAATCTTCCCACAAGAGTTTTTGTCTTTTGCTTGTACAATGTTTGTTAGTGCACAATATAACAATCATTTACAATGTTTAGAATTCGGAAACTGCAGGATGGATAACAGTGAACTATCGAAATATAAATAGACACAATTCTACATGCCATGTACAATTTTCTGGCAAGATTGTTTATTTACAATCTGTATCATCTGTATAATCAGACCTTGTATAATCATTTGTATAATCTGTATGATGGATGACTGTGAAAAGGAATCACTAAACGCATTATTTTGATGCTGTCATGTTCAATGCTTCTCTTATCTTATCCGTGAAACTTGAACGAAGCATGTGTTATTTGACGCGAAAGCTTTTTAATTATCGGGGAAGCACCAATTCTATTGTTATCCTCGAACAATAGTACGAAATTATTCAAATGTTCATTGTTAGTAAATGTTTAAAATTGTCTTCCATGAAGGTTCGTGATTTCTTCCGGATATTAGACATAAGAAAATGTCAAACTTGGTGACAAGTTTTTGATAGTATCTTTTAATGATGATTCATTACCTCAAAGGCAGTATCTTGTATAAATAAAAAATATACATTTTTAGGGGAACTATTTTTATTTAGGATTATTTGTTCGAAGAAGATTTTTTTTTTTTATTTCTCATTGATAAAACTGTACAAAAAAATATTAATAATATTTTATAATTTCAAAATATAAATTTTACTTATCCCTTGGAATTTTATTTTTCCCATTTTTTTTAATCAACATTTGAAACTTAGACAGAATTAAATTCATTAATATTTTAAATAGATTATAGTGTGTATATTTGTTCATAAAAATAAGAATTTAACAATGCTGATGATTAAAAACACTTCAATATATAATGCCAATTACTTACATCGTTTTCATAAATAATATATTTTATGTTTTAATATTTTATTCTGAAGTAAATTAAGACTTTTTTTACTTTAATTTAATTATTTTCACTTACTACTAATATGTTAATTATCAGAATAAGTTTCAAATCTATCTTTTTGCAATAAACATTCAATTTTTGGACATTACATACCTGATTTGTTGAAATTGATATATTAATTGCAAATGCAGGTTTATCCAATTATTATTATTTTTTATTTTATAAAGATTTTAGTTGCAGTCCTTACCTATGCAATGTCTAGCCCCAACTCCAAAAGGAACATAAGCAAATTCAGGAATATTATTTTTGTTATCTGGAAGGAACCTATCCGGATCGAATTTCTCTGGATCAGGAAAACATTTTCGTCTCTGTGCAGGAAGTACGTCATCACAAAAGCGGAAGCTCCTTTGGGTGCGGTGTAGCCACCTGGAAAATGCACGTGTTTCAATATTGTAAACTGTAAGAAAGAATAGACTATTAAATACGTGTAAAAATAACAATGATTAACTTAACAATCATTGAATTTAATCATATTATATTATATATTCTAAAAATGTTTATAATCTATGCATTCACTGTATAATATTCAATGTTGATGAAAACAATAAATGAGAATTTCGCCAATTTGTTTCAAAGGATATTCTCATGATCTGAAAAATAGTTATCTGAACAAAAAAAAAGTATTATGTTAGACTTGAGTTGAAATCTTGATAAAAATTATATTTAAATATTATCTGGAGAATAAAGAATTATATCAGATAATGAATTGCTTTTTTCTAAGTATCAGTGAAATTCTGAAATTTAAAAGAAATTGATAGCCTATCTATTTAATGGTGTTTCTTACAACAACTTGCATTTCGTCGCACGGTGCGCAGAAGATCTACCTCCCGTGGTGAACCTGGTAACACTTTTTTAGTGGCTAAAAGATCTGCAACTTGGCATTATTGTTAGATTAATGAACTCTGTTTCAGCATGTTTTGTTGTATTATTTTGTTGTTGTTGTATGTTTTTTTTTTTTTTCGTTGTTCTTTTTTTTTGCTGTAACTGTTCATAATCTGATATTGGAAATAAAAAAAAATTTGTATCTGCATCTAGTAGTAAATTCTCACACTTTGAAAATTCATGCACCAATTGACAGGCAAAAATCAACCAATAAGTTTCTTACTGGCCATATATATATATATATATATATATATGGTGGGTGCTTACTGGCCATATATCTACCTCCCCGTGGTGCACCTGGTAACACTTTTTAGTGGCTAAAAGATCTGCAACTTGGCATTATTGTTAGATTAATGAACTCTGTTTGAACCTGTTTTGTTGTATTATTTTTGTTGTTGTTGTATGTTTTTTTCATTGTTCTTTTTTTGCTGTAACTGTTCTAATCTGCCATTGGAAATAAAAAAAAAAAACATTTCGTCCAATTTAGAACAGTCATCATGAAGTGCACACAAACATACGAAGAAATCGGTCAATTCTTAAAAATAGGGCATCGCAAACAGAAATGTACTGTTACTTGCACATTTTTTTCAAATTTAATGAGATGATTTTTTTAAATTAAAATTTAAATTTCCACCGAAAGAATTTTAATACTTGTGATTAAAAAAAATTATTGCGGTACAGATTACAAGAAGTATCATTTGAAATAATTGCATTCCCTTTCTGTATTTAGCTTTTTACGATTTAAATTATCTTTTTAAATTTATTATTATTATATATTATTATTTTCTTTTTGAAATGAAGCTGCACATGTTTTATAACTTTTTTTTATCCATAGCCTATCATTATACCACTTTCGATCAAAATTTGGAAAAAATTATGTTAAATGTGCATATTGATTTAGTATATAATTTATATATAGGTTATATTTGGTACATGTTCTATATGTAAGTTATGTTATGTATATGCATGTTTTATATATAAGTTATTGTATGTATATGTTTTACAATTTATGTGCATATGTATTGTTATTGTATAACTAGAAATCTTCTTCTTCCAATCTGTTAGCTACAGAGGTTTAGCCAGATTGAATACCGCTTGGAGGTCGCCACCCATTCATGCATGGTACGCCGCTAAATATTCTGGTATGTCCTTTCAGTGCTCATGTCCTAGTTCTGCTCAAACGGCTTTAGCTAGACTAAGGACTGGCCACACTAACAGTTTGACCTTCAATGGAGACGGGAAGACATATACCCTTTGTCATTGTTCGGCCATCGCGTCTCCCTCTCATCTCATTGATTGTATGGGTGCCTCTGTGAGGGTAACTGTTGAATAAGGGGAGGACCGTTTACGATCTATTGATGCAGAATGATTTAGCACTTGGTTTAGGATTCTAAATCAAGGGGATAAGCAACAACAACAGAACTTGAAATGTTGATTTAATGGGGAATGTTCCAAATAATACGATTTAAAATACTTACAAATTTTGGTCTCCTCAGAAATATGTCTGCCAAACAGAGGTATGGAAGGATATAATCGATTACATTCCTGGAACATTAAAAATTATAGCCGACATACAAAAAACAATGAAACATATGATTAAATAAAAGCATAAATTATAGATCTTCTAATAGTGATAGGAAATAGTTGTACTTTTTTCTTTCCTATTTATTGATTTCTTTTATTTTTCGTCCGTATCAAGAGAAAAAGGTGCATTATAGTGAAACTTACAGAATCTAATTTTTATTATAATTTTTTTTTTTTTTTTTTTAGTTTTACGAATTTCTTTTTTGAAATATGGATAAACAGGATTTAAAAAATTAAAATTTATTTTACAGAGTTATTGCTGTATTTGTATTTTTTGTAATATATGATAAACACCATCATTATTTCCGTTATTAAGTTAAAATTATAAATATGTCAATAGTTCGATTTTGTAAGAAATAATAAAGGTTAGCTGAATACCTATTTTCGATTCATATTTAACTATTACAATTTGCGTCGAGGTAAAATAGTAATATGTGTTCAAAATACAAAGTGAACGATTGTGACCTGCATGTGTCAAGTTATGCGATTTTTTCGGACTTTGGCTTATGATTTCAAACAGTGACATTTCGCGTATTCTAAATATAAATGCTGAGCAATTTAGACAGTGGATGGATTTTTAGTTCATGGATTCTAAGTTATGGGTAGTGTTTACTAGTTCTTTAATTTAGGGATTTATGGCATAGTTTATGGATTCTTTAAAAATACAACAAGAGTTTCTTGATGAATTATAAGCTGCTCAAATACCGGACGCTATTTATCAAATTCTAATGAAAGGTCAGATAATTCTAAATCAACTCATAGAACTATACGTTCAGACTGTAAAAAGAACCTTTTACACTTCATACTCAACATTTAGAAAATTTCTTAAAAATGAAGTACAGTTTGCAAATAAGGTATTATGTGCTAAGATTCCTCTTAACTCAATTTGTGCAATAAATCACAATATACTTAACTGCATTGATTTCGCCGAACTGACGTATGATGAAATCATGATTGCATTTGAAACTCATCTTTGTCCAAAAATTATTCTTATGTCTCAGCATAAATTCTTATCATCATAATATGCTGAAAATCAGACAATTGCTGAATATATTGCAATATTTAAATGGGTTATTTAGGATTGTGAATTTATTTGTACTTGCAAATGTAAGACGTCAATAGCCAAAATCTTTCTATGGTTCATAATTTGTACATAGTATTCGTGATAATTCAATTCCAGAGAAGATTTTACAGTCTGAAATCCAGATATTTGTAGAAATTTCAAAATTGGCAATAGCGTTAGAAACGTTTCCAAAATTATTTTTACGATATTTCAAAAATGTCATATGATATTAATGATTCTAATGAAAATATAAACAAAAACATTCAAAGTCTTGTATGTGATGAACGTAAGCCACTCCAATACAAGTCACAAGCTTCAGTTCTGTCAAGTTCTCAAACCAGATCAATTGGTACCCTTCCATATTCACTGTCTAGCATCGACTATGAAAGTATCGGACTAACGAATCTTTGTCACCGTTGTGGTTGAAGAAATATTCATCTGACCTTGTATTGCAGATGCGATAAAAAAAAAGGTTTCATTAATCTATCCTGTCAGTCGAATTAATGAGATTCTCAACTTTTTGAAGGATTCTAGAAAATTTGGCTGCATGGATTTATACAAAGCTTATCAAATGCAAATAAAGATGAAGAATGTGGCATAGTTCAAACTTTAGCGACTCATCGATAAATCTGCCTTATAAATGATCACTTCATAATCTTTGAGTAATCATTTATATATCATTCGGAATAATTTATTCTAGACTCAATATTTCGAATACTTATGCGGCAAGGAAATTCAAGTATTGCCCAAAAATTTTGTCGTATTTCGACGACATCCATAGTACATGGATTAATAAAATCCATATGAGAAAAAAGAACCTTCATCTGTGTCTCTAAAGATTGGAGAAGTAAGATATTCATTCCAAAGTAATCGGAAGGCGTACTCCAGGAATTAAATCTGATAAAGGTCAGTTACCAGAAAACGAAGATGTACATTCTGAATCTCTGCGGATAAGTATACCAACTATAGGAATAAATTACAGTAACTAGATAATCAAAACTCAGATGTATAGACTCAACCTCCAGCTTCAAATGAGCATCAATCCTTGATTTCACAGAAACAACTTTGCAGATCATTAAGATAAAAAAGAAAACCCGTCTATTTACTGGACTACATTGCATGAACAAAGATCGAAAATTATGTGCAATTTCCCATTTAATCATGGGAATTTTAAGAAAATTGTTTCAATCAAACATTAATAAGATTAAATAGAATAAATGAAACTGATTTACAATTTATAAAACTGATTAATATGTAAGATTCCTTAGCCACTTTTAAACTGAAAATATTATTTCAAATAAATAAAAAGGTATCAAGATGAAGATAGGATAAATAATAATAAAAATTGTGTTTCTCACATTCTAGAGGATAATTCCTTTCATTTGGTTTTGATCATTTTCCTAATGTCTTGATGTATCTTACCTTTAAAACGCAATCCAGATACTTGAGATCGCCGAGATCGTCCACCGAAAGCGGTCTCTGGGCGTCTCCTTCGAGCACGCTGTCCACTTCTTGGTGGATCTTCTCTTGCACCTCAGGATGGAGACCGATCAGGTACAGGGCCCACTTGATAGTGGTCGCAACTGTGTCATGACCCTGCAAATTCAGTAAAATCAACGTAATTTTTTTAATAATTTTCACAATCATTTTTATTAGTACTACCGATATTCGACGTCTTACAGATTCTGAAGTAGATATTGGCATTGATATTGTATTATATGCTCAAAAAATAACATGTTAATTAACTTTCTCGAACATTTTTTTCTTAACATAAAAAGGACTAATATATTTTTGGCTCTCACATTACATTTCTCGTAGAGTAATTTTCTTGCACTTATGAGAATATTTAAGAAAACACAACCGTATGATATGTTGACCGGGAGTCTACCATTTTAAGACATTTTATTAATCCTATGGATTCAAATCCACACACATTCCACGGTAAAATAATTTCTTTTTGTTCATTCTAAATTGTGCGAATTTTAGATTATGCCATTCCACTCCACCTTCTAGTAAACATCCAGTGCCTACTGTTTATCAAAAAACATATCAGATCATGCAAAATATACTACTGGAAAGTAAAAGTTAGCTGGAACCTACCGCCACGATGAAAGTGAATACTTCTTGCCTCACGCCTTCCTCATCGAGCGCTTTATCCTCGATGTGCAATTTCAAGAGGACCTCCAACAACGATTTGTACTTGCTGCTGTCGTCCGCCTTCTCACCGTTCAAGTACCTCCGTTTCCTTTCCTCGATTATCTAGAAATTCAAATGGATTATTAGACGGAAAAAAAAGATTGCGTTCTTTTAAGATATGGAAACTATATTATCTCTAATTCCAGTGAAAATATATTTCTATTAACAATAAAGCCTTTTGCAAATGCATGTGTAACTGTATCGGGTTTGACACAAAATTTATCTTTATTATTGAGCACCAAACACACACAGTAGTTGTTTAAATTAAATTAGGTGTTTTGAACATATTAACTCAATTTCTGAATATAACTTAACAGAATATATATATACATATAAACTCCAAGAAAATTAGTATCCAAATACACAAAATTAGGTTATTTAATTTGTATACTATTTGTTTATTAAAAAATCATTTACATAATAAATGTCCTATTATTTCATTGTAGAGGAAGAATATTTATTCCATAATTTTGAAAATTTTAAGATAATGTAAAAGTCTACAAATTCATTTCATTCTTTTAAAACTAATATAGTTTCAAAAATTCATAAATTAATCAACGAATTTGAACATTTTAAACAATATATTTGAACTCAATTAGATAGAGGATGAGCTGTACCTTCTTGAATTAAAACTGATACGTTTTTCAGAATATATCGGAAGATCTTATAGCATTTAAAAATTAATATCTTATATCACCGAATTTGTTTAATCTATTTGATATATAGTATAATGAATGAGGTGTATAAACTGCAATTTCTGTAGAATTTATTTAATGTCTCAATAGTATAATGATTAAAGTTCAGGGAAACTATTTTAGTATAATGACTGAAAATTTCAAAACCTATAACAGTGCTACCAGAATATTAATGGATTAATAATTTTTTCCTTAGAATTTTATTAATGAATATTTACCTATTGAGAACCAAAATACTTTAAGACTTTTAAATCTTAGTTGTGCTAAATTCCTATTGTGTATTGCTAGCGTATCTATAAATTTGTTGAATCAGTTTTATTAAATTTATAGATCAATATATTCGCACAGTAAACGACTTGTAGTATGTATATGTTGCGTTTTCGTGAAAATTGAAGCATGACATAGTACTGTAAGCATTTTAAGAACAATTATGGTAAACGTATAATTTTGTTTATATTCGTAGTTAATAAATTTACTTACCGTTATTGAGAAATCATGGACTACTTTTTTGTGATAGGCTGCTTCTGTTCCAGTTTTCGAATTCCAGTAGAGAAGATTTGGCCACTGCCAAAATTTGAAAACTCTAGCCATCGCTAGGTCCAATGACCTTTGACAAAATCAATTAAAATAAGTTACTTTTGCTGCATTTATTAAAAAGCAAACATAAATTTTGGTGTTTGTTTTAAAAGAAAAGAAAATTATATTTAAATTTAATAGCTATATGACTCTAAGCCGTTTTTTCATTTCTTAAATTAATTTTAATAATTATATACCACAATCAATTTGAATGAGAATGTACCACTCAATATTAATTGCTCGTGGTTCAAAATTTTAGTAATAATAAAATGAAGATGGAGATTTTAATTTAGATGAATAGATTGTCTAATTATCTAGAGAATATCCAGGTTCCTTTGTAGAGAGGAAGACAATTTGAAAGAAAGATAAAATTTATGATGATCAATCAATAGGATTTTGTAATCTACAAGTTTGTACATGAGACGATTTGGAGAGGAAAATGAGTATAATCATAATGGTAAAATAAGTTTGGTTACAAAAGGTATATATTTAGGGTTTCACTCAATAATTTAAAATTAAATAAATAAAAGAAAATTTCAAGTGTTAAATATTAATATTGCACAGGTGGTTATTAAAATAATGAAACACCCTAGAGTTATAAGGAATACTTTACTAATAAGACGTAGGAGAACCCTTGGCATATAATACATCTTGGATTCGCTTGGAAGTCGAATCATACAAGCACTGAATAGTGTTTAGATGAATATTCAGTCCTTTTGCACCGAGATACCGTGAAAGTTTCGAGAGATGATATTGATTCTGGTTTAATTGTTCTAAAATAGACCATAACGACTGGATGATATGGAGCTCAGAGAAATGTTTGCGCCAAGGTAGACATTTCATTTCCTTGTCAATGTATTGCATGGATGGGAGCATTATCATCTAGGTAATTCCACTTTCTGCAGGAAACAAAGTTTGCATCATAGGAGGGGTTGCATCATCTGAATTAGGGTGATTGCGCCGGCAGAAAACCAAGACATGTCTCTCCATAAAGTCAATGGAGACAAACATGATCATACACTTCTGAAGGTGCCCTCCCAAAGTGCACCTGTCCTGTTGTGGGGAGAAGTGCGAAAGATGATTCGTCTGACCTGATAACTGTCTTCCATTTATCAGTCGGCGAGGTTTTGTCGGTGTGGGGGCACTGCAGATTACGTTTGATATTAATAGATGTGTGCAAGTGTCGGATATTGCTGCTCAGCAGTAAATGTCCTGCTTGTGAAGATGCCCCCTAACCGTAATTATTAACACTGGAGAATTCAGATGTTGATTGCTCTTTGGCTGCAGTTATGTTCTTTTTAGACATTAAAATTCTTTCAATACCCTTCGGTCTCTTTCATTCATTGTCTCCTTAAAACCCAGTATTTTGTTTTCCGGAGCTTGTCTTTCCTTGCTGTTTGTACGCTGTCATGACTTTAGACGCCGTACCTCTAGAAACGCTAAAGGCATGTTTCTGTCACAGTTGCTCCGGCTGGTCGGCTTCTGCAATTGGGCGTCTTTGCATATCAGGCATTTTTACGATTTTGGCAAAATTTTTTATAGAATCTTCAAATGCATACTCTTTTTCATAAATGAAGGAATGTTTTGTTGTGATAAAAATGCTTTGTTGTACATAATTCAAAGACTTTGGGTGAATTAAATAGATTCATCTAAATGAAATATTTACAGAATTTAAATGAATAGTTAATTTTTATGATGAAAAGCAAAATTTGTGATTGAAAGATATCTATGTGAAGAGCCGAAATATAATAGTAATAAATTTGTGAAAAATTTAACTTTAACTATTGCTACGTAAAATATTTTAATAAATAATTAAAAAAATCAACACCATACTTATTGATATTCGAGAAATGAGTACGACGGTTTTTTTTTTTTTTAATTTTCAAGAGTTCCAAATCAATAGCAAAATATGTCAGGGTTAACTGTCAATGGGCAAAATATGTCAATTCCCTGCAACATACCTGCGAAGAGATTCGACGTATTGCTTGCTTTCGTTCTCAAGCGCTCCTATATTCACTCCCATAATGCATTCTAAAAAATTAATAATCATCTTTATATTCCATTTATTAAAACACTTGATTTGAATCTTCATAGAAATGAGCAAAGGTAATTCATATAATTGTTAATTTTAACTTTTGACTTTGTTTTGTTCAAACAATGAACAATATTGTATATATATTTATTGTGTGTGTTTATCTCTGTATGTGTGCTTCTGTAATAAAGTCTATATGTTATGTGATGAATGAACCGTATAAAGTGATAATTCAGAGTATTTTTAAAAAGTTAAAAAATTAGAGAAACATATATCTATTACACATTACTCAAAATAATATTGATATTATGATAATTACTATTTAAGAAATGTCTTGTTGAGTGGTGTTTGGTTCATTGTAGCTGAAAGGAAAAATATCTACGAACGTAACAAGAAATAATTAAATTTTCTTCACTTAATTTTAGGCGAGAAAAGTTTACATTCTAGTATAAAAATGAAAAAAAAAATTGATTTTTGTCACTAAATGGAGCTTTAATATGAATAACATTTTTCTTATATTCCTTTAGTAATTCTCATTGTTTATAGTCTTATACTTCAAAAGACAAATTTCCCTCTTCTAAGTACATAAAGTAGTAAATTTTCTTCTATTAAACTTTAAAATAGACAGTAGTTGATAAGTTTGGTTTGGGTTTTACTTCTTCGGTCATTTTTTTTGCCCACATTGGTATAATTAGACCTTGACCTAAGGTTAAAGGACCATTAGCAAACTTCCCAACCACCATGGTAGTTGATGGGAATTTTATTCATTGAAGTCCTAAATTTCATCATATTATATTAAACAGTTTATAAAAGAATCAAATTTTTATATAAATGCAAAGTCATACTGATTTGGTAGCATTTAAAAATAACTAACAATTATGAATGCATTAAAAACAATTTTTCTACTACAGGGGATATACAGCTGTCCTCATGAAGTGAAATTATATTCGTACGAAAAAATAATTTTGAAATGAATAACTCCCTGTAGTAAAAAAAAGTAAATTAAAAACATAAAGTGCTGAAAATTCAAGCTTGATCATGGAATCTTTCAGTGCAATTAACAAAATGTTAGTGATTTTTTTCTCGGAAATTCAGTAAAAATGTAAAGAAGTAAAAGTTTATACAGGCACTGATTAAGTATACATTTATCCTCTTCATGATAAGTGTAGTCTCAAAACGAGCTTAGAAGTGCGGTATTATAATTGAAATTAATCAAAAAATTAATATTTTAAGTAAGAAGTTTCTACAACAATAAGAAAATACGTACGCAAACGTAGCAATGCACTTATGTTGTTACATCTCAGTAATTATAACACGCAATACCAATCATCAGAATAACATCGAAGGTATCGACAATATTGGCTGTAGCATATCAGGTTTTCTGGATAATAATCAGATCCCGCAGATTGCAAACTATTATTCCGAACTCAGCTATGGCGAGATGCACACCTGGTCTTTTAGAAGACCCACCAAGAATTGAAATCTAGTAGAGTTAGTTTAGTTTACTTGGGAGACTATTTCAAAGTACTTCGATATCCAATGATTTTTCTCGAAACAGGTTTTTCTAATCAGAAATTTAAAGACTCAGATGGGCTTTCTGCAGGGAGTCCTCCAGCTAAAAATTCATTTGGTTTAAATCACGAACCAGAATTACTCATTCCACCACAAAATCAGTGCATTTGAAATCTTTCTGCATTAATCTTGATTTTAACCAAAAGATAACAAAAAGTAATATAGACACTTCTATTTTGAGAGCAATTGCTCTAGAAATGTTAAACATTCTTTACCCTGATCCAGAGTGGCTCAGAATTTTTATCGATGGATGCCTCCTGTCTGATAGCCCCTAACGCCGGTGCCGGAGTTTTTCAGAAATTTTTTTCTTTCCACGTCCCTGTTGGACGAGATACTGCGTTTGATGGTGAAATTACTGCTATTCGCACAGCTCTGTCCCAGCTGCAGTGCCATCTGGAAAAATTCACAAGAGCTGTTATCCTCTGTGATTCTAGAGCTGCTCTGTTAGCTATTGTTTCTAACAATAATCCTAAAACTCAGAAATATTGTTTGGCCGTTATCATCTTGAAAACCTGGCATCAATTGAAAACACTATAGTCCTCAGTGGGTTCCTGCCCACTGTGGGGTTCCAGGCAATGTGAAAGCTGCCTTCCTGGCTAAAAGGGGGCTTTAATCACACAAAAAATATCTCGTCCTATACCCTTCCACTCTATCAAAAATCTCATCAAAAGATCACTTAATGTCAGCGCTCAAGAACACCTCTATAACCGCGTTTCCAAAAGTCCAGGAAGAATGCCATCCCAAATCTATGTAATGGTTCAAGGCGTAGCAGTCGCTCATTTCTGACTAGCCACTGGACATGAGTGCCTGCGAAACCATCTTTACAAACTTAAAATTGTTCCTTCCCCGATATGCACTCTGCGCAGCTCTGGAGAGACCATGGACTCCACGCATCTACTTCACTGTCCTGCTCTGACCAAGACTTTTCTCGCCGAGCGATATTGGGAGGCTAGAGATATGTTAGATTAATGAACTCTGTTTCAGCATGTTTTGTTGTATTCTCTGTTTTTTTTTTTTTTTCGTTGTTTTTTTTTTGCTGCAACTGTTCTTAATCTGCCATTGGAAATAAAATAAATATTCTCCATTAGAGACAGTAAAATTAATATCAGATACAAATTAGCCCTTTAAAACTTTATCTACATATTAATTCTATTTCTAGATTTCTTTATCCAAAAATTATTTTTCAGTATAAGAATAAAGATACAAATCCTGTATAATATGTCCATGTTTTCTGATGAGCATCTTTCCCTAAAGCGTCTTGTCTATAGCAAAAAAATTATTATTTAATAGTAAATTACCGCATAAAATATCCAAAGTGGACAGAGATATCGGTTCGTCCACAATCGTGAATTCCTTTTCCGTTTCCTTGTGCAGAAAATCGACGAACTTGTGCGAGTGCTCGTTGAAGACGGTGAGGTAGCCTTTGAGCATGTTGCTCTGGAAGCAAAGGACGAACAACTTCCTCCGATCTTTCCACTGGCTACTGTCACTGAAACACAGAATAAGTTAAAACTTCTGAATTAAAATGCGGCAATTTACATTCCTTCTTAATATTAAGTGAGAATAATTAAATTAAAAAAAAATTAATAATAGAAGTGTATGATGAATTACACTCAAATGATAATAGATAAATTTACATCACTCTCTACAATCAGATAACAAAAGTTTGTTTGCAAATACTTTTCGATCCAACTAGCCAATGATTTAATTTCAGCAACCAATGAATGAATTGCTAGCTGATGCTCCGCTGTATTTTGTCTATTTCATGCGGAAGTAAACTTCAATTCCAGGGCATGCCTTTCAATCTAGTTACTTGACACGGCCAATGTTTTGCACAAAGATTGCCGTTCTTGCATATATCACTCAATGGAAGATATGTGTTTTAGAAACCAGGTTGAACAAAACGGAGGACCATTGGCTTTTATGTTGACAACAAAGTTATAACCCTCGCTGCTAGCCAAATTCAAAAGGCAATAAATTTTAGACACACAATGCAATTATACTGATCATGACGATGATCTGAATGAGATAAGAACGATTATTAGATCACCAAATTAGTTATGTAGCAGATTAGATCACCAATGTCTTTTTTTTCCTTACATATTTATATGCATATGTTAACTGTTTTCGTTCTCTTTAGGATTAAACTTTATTAGTGCGAATTTACTTTTGTCTAATATTTTTTTTAGCAACATTATTTAATGATTACGAAGGCAATATGGATAACAAAGAAAAAAACAGAGAAAGCATGATGAATTTCATGTCATAAAATAAAATAAAATCATATAGTAACATAAAAATTATAAGTGAGTAGATCCCGCTGATTTTCAGCAGTTTCGGAATTAGAAGAATTTTAAGCAATAAAAATTATTGATACAATAAATTTGGAGAGATGCATATAGCTTTACTGATATTCTAAGTATTTTACGAAATTCAAAACACAGAAATCAAAAAGCAAAACTGTGCACCAAATACAATATATGCGGCTGATAAAGACTACAGAATAAAATATTTAATAACCGTGTAACTACAATGGCTTATACTTTGATTTAATCTTGTCGACAAACTCCTGACATTTTTTACCTCCATTTTACGATTCTTCATGCTATTGGCAGCCGTTAAAAACATGAAAATTTTGTAATAGTAACTGTATATATATATACAGACAGACAGAGAGGCACACACACACCCATTGTTTATCTATGTAATAGGACTGAAAGATTTATTCGATATTAGTATAGGTTGAAATTTTAAAAGGAACGTAGGGTAACTGTTTTGCTTTATTTCAAGATTATAATATCTTTAAGAAACTACAGTTATCATTAGCATGATGATACCACAGGTCATTTAAGAAAGTATGACAAGTTTTAAAGTGCCGAAAGAGGGAAAAGATGTAAAGATTAGTCATATTAACATTAGACATCATCACCTTATTAGTCATTATTAACATTAGACCGTGTAATCGACTATCTGGGACTACTAGTTTTTATTAAAAGTTTTTATTAAAAAAGTATTTTTATTAAAAGTATTTACTAGTTTATTAGCTACTATGTCTTTTTCATTCCAGATTTATATGCATACGTTTTTGTTTTTGCAAGTAAAACAGGCTAAGAAATTAACTTGGAAATTTCATCAAAACCTACTTTTTTTCTTGCTGTTATATAATTTTTAAAATTAAAACCAGTTTATAATGTATATGGATATTTTCTTTCTTATTTCTGTCCATTTTATGTTATTTTCAACCATTTTTTTATATTTTGAAATTGATATGAGATTTGCAGGCAGTGGATTCTTACATTCTGGATAAAAAAAAAATTCCAAACCATTACAGATCACACCCAATAAAATCTTATGTATTTTTTCTAAAATTTTACGTATGGCCTCTATAGTAAACTTGAACTGGGTAAACAAAAAACAAATAACGTTCATATCTAAATAATTAAATCAATATTATAAAAAATTAATTTTTAAATTGTGTTGTAAATTAAAGGTCCCATAAATTTTAATATTTTTATTTTCAATTTATTCAAAGAAAACAATTTTCAAATCTGTACTCTGGGCTGCAATCTATTTCTTCAAGCAAAATTTCAATGGCAAATTTTAGTTAGCAGATTTTAGATACAAAATTATGATAGCATTTATTTCATATTAGGGAGTTTTAAAAATATTTCAGTGACCAAATTCTATATTAAGAGATATAATATTGTTTGCATTTTTAGCAGGGAATTAAATCATTATAACCTCTTTCATATTACAAGAATGATTCAATCCTTCTTGGAACCAGATAAAGAAGGCATCAATCTGCTGGAAGTTATATGTTTCCATGATATTGTTCACCATTTACCGTTTCATGCATCTGTCATTGGATAATCGCCTGGGATTTTGCATTTTTACAGGTACAAAGAAAAAAATAACACACCCAACAATAACGAGAAATTGAAGAAAATATGTGTAAAACATTTTCAAGAATATTTTTTTTTAATATAGTGATTAAATTTAGTTCATGAACTCTTTTGTGGAATCTGACTTTTAGATTATATGCTAAAAATATAACATTTGTTAACTACTTTTTTAATTTAAAAAGGCAAGCAAGAAAGAGCTTTATTTTTATAAAATAATCATGATTCAAAAATAAAACCGATGGACGCCCGTTAGACAAGATGGAGCATACAATAACAACTATTTTCTTAGGACAATGTATTGATAACCATGAAACGCTTAAACACAACAAAAAAACAATCATAAACTATAATTAGTTTTTCTGAACAAAATTTAGTTAATATACAAAAGCTTTTAGATACTATCAAAACAAAATAAAAACGTGGTTGGACAAAAATTCGGGTATCGTAGTGGTCAAACAACTGTTTCACAGAAACTAATTAATTAATGCAAAGAAATTTGTCTGGTTTTCAATTAACTTATCCAGCAGTCAGAGTTCCGAAATATTAACTTCAGTGTTCCAGCACTGACACTGAAATACTTATATCATCACTCACAGAAAATATTAATCATTTCTGACTCTTCCCAAACAAAGTGCATCTGTTTTATTATTTTTTGTAATGTTTTGCTACTGTTTCTTTGCTGAAGCTTTGTTCTTTAAAAAAAATTAAAAATAGTAAAATAATTAAAAGATTTCCGGCATTATTTTTTTCGCAAGGGCGGATTCATTACTACTTTACTTCTCTCAGCACTGTGTCCTGAGAGGATAATTTTGCTACTTTCTGCTACCTTTACTTATGTTTCCTGCAAATATACACAACTACAAGATAAGATTTTAAGGCTTTTTGCTGATGCCAAGTTATTAAGATAACTTGGAATATGTCTAAATTTTAAAGAATATGGTTTGTATTTTGTCCAAGGTCCTTGTGCATATGGAAAAAGATTTTTTAAGAAAAGATTAAAAATAATTATAGAGAATGAGAATTATTCAGAAAAAAAGATTCATTTTAATGGATGTTCATGTTGAATGGAAAGCTGTTTCTTTCTGAATGTCTCTCATCACTTTCAATTACATTCACCCTCACAAACTTACCAGTAAAAATACTTTGCCGACAAGTGCTTGAAAGAAGTAATAAATCCAACTCTTTTGGATATTTTTTTTCACTTGTAAGAGATCCTGAAAATACAACATGTTAAATTCATTAAATACGATATACGTAAATGGAAATTTTCCATTCTAAATTTTAATTAATAATGAATATGTCAAGTGTAACATAAATAACTGTCATTTAGATGCAAATATTTATAAATACATGAAATGTATTTCAGGAAATGTTTATAAATATTTTAAATAATAAATTTCCATGTACGGTCAATCCATTTTAAATTACATTACATTTATTGTCTGATCCTTTTATGTTGCAATATTTTCTGACCCCTCTTAAATTTATAAATTGGCACTACAAAACCAATACTATTTTATTTTCATTCATACTTGTTGTTTGAGAGAAGCCATTTTTGTGTCGTGAATTTTAACACAAGACATTTTTTCCATTTTTGTTTTTCCATTGTGGATGGTTTCAATATCAACTCTATTAAGCCGCAGGTCTAATATTTTCTTACTATAAACAACAATTGAGTTAAGATTGTTATCTCATTTATTATAAATAGGTTTCTTGTCTGCCCTTACATACATAAATTGTAATGAAGTATAAATTAAAAGCTGATGAAGCTGTTCAAGTTAGCAAACTGATGTCTATCTCGTATAATGCTCCTCCCTGTACTGACCCTAACTATTTTAAATTATTGATAAGATGGAGAAAAATTTTCATAACTTTTCATATTTCTCAGTAGCAAACCAATAGGATGTAGAATACAGTAAGCAGCAGCTTTTGGACTTCTTTCACATACTGTATCCATTAACACACACTAGTGTGCACAACTTGAGAAAATTTTTCTGATTTTGCCATAATTCATCAGTATAGAGGCATAAAAAATTCGTACTACAGAGGCGCAATAGAGTTCTTATAGAGTAAAGAATGTATTGTAACCAAAAAAATGAATTGTATATTTTGGAACAAATCATAGAACGGTTTCATTGACAGAAAGGCGTTAGTATAAAAACATTGTCTTGCATTAGTAAGAACAGCAAATCAAACTCCTTTAGTAAGGGATACGAATTCTCCGAATTGCAATGGTTGCATGACATTCATACACAATAACGAATTATCCAGCAGTTCCTGAAGTAGGAGTTGCAACTCTTCAAGGAACATCTTCCCAAAGACTTCCTCACTTGCACGATGGGATTTAAGTCAGGGAAGTACGCTGGCCAATCCATTTCGCAGATATCGTCACTTTCTAGAAGCTAATCAACAGCAGAGTTCCCGTGTGGACGTTTATTTATATCCACAAAAATAATAACTCCCAAGTAAGCAATCCAGTTTGTCTCTTTCAATGGGGTTAGTAAGATATACCCTACCTCCCTCCATACCAACTGGCGCTAAGAATCGCTGCTCAGACTAAAAACGACTCTCATCAGTAAACAGAACGTGACTCCATGAATGAGATGTCCAATCTTTGTGTTCTTGTCATCACTGTGGATGGTGCCACAGATAAGCTGCTGTTAATGGTATAATAGCGTTCGAAGCCTGTGGAAGGCCTTCCAAGCTTTTGAAACCGCACTTTTTGTCAATTTCAAACTCTTGTGCAACACTCTTCAAACTATGCCGATCTTCAGGCCAATCATTCTACCATGTGTATAGAAATCCTAATGGTTTCCTGTAGCTATTAGGAACATAATATTTCACTTTTCAATTGCACAGAATATCTGAAAATACGTCCTTCCTCTTTCTTTTTAGTTTCTTTGTCACAGAGCACGGGGAGCATTACACACATTTGGCTGCTGTGAAGTCATCTCTGATGTCACATTGCTGATAATTGCATAGCCCCCTCCCTATTTCTACTGAGTTGCCTTTTACTGTACTAGTCGCAATAAGCCTTTTTTCACGAATTTCATGGTTGCATGTTGATAAATGCATTTGTTGCTTAAGTTTGGAATGCTAGAGTACATTACATATATATACAATTCTGTGCCATATTATTAGACAAATACCGTTAATTTTGTTAAAACTGACTTATTTATAATAAAAGACTACAATAACTACATTTATTTCATTAAATTTAGGTGTGGCATGTGTTGACAAAAGCTGTACAAATAAATTTTTAAGAACTGCCAACATTGAATTAATAAATTAATTAAATATCACGTCCATAAATAACAAGTAAGTTTTTGACTAGAGGCTTTTTTTAATCATCTTTAACTGAATTATAAATTTTTTATTGCATTGGTTTGTTGTTGATAGAATAATAATGTGGTAGATCCATTGATTAATATTTTCTATTAAACAATGCCATGTTTAAAAGTAAAATTTGTAAAAGTATTGTTTAGAATGAAAAATTTAGAATAAAAGTTTCCTTTAGAATGGTTTGCTGAATACAAATAGGCTGTCACCGTTTAAAATAGCTAACTTTGTATGAGTGCCAAGAAGTTTGCTAAAAAAAACTTTAAAAATAGAATGAAATATGTAGACAATTTACAAAGCAAACGTAAAGGAATATATGAAATGAAAAGCATAACAAAAAAAAGCCACTGCAACTGCTATATCAGGCAAACGGTATACCGAAAGTTTAATGAAAATGCTTTTATGCCAGAAAGCAAAAGATTATGTATTTCAATCAAAACCCACCAAGAAACTTGGTGAGGTTGCAATAGAAACACAGGCTAATTTTGCCATGCGCTTTAACAAAACTTTTTTTCCCTACTACATTCGCCCACAAAAAAAAGTACAGGTTTATGTGTTAGATACAAAAGATTGACATCTTTTGTTGCAAAGCTATAGTTTTCATGAAATTCTACAAAATATGCAAGGAGAACACGAACGATTGAGCTGCAGACACGACCATTCAGTATTTACTATTTCAGTGCCCTTCAGTATTTACGAATAGCATTCAGCAATCTGTACATAAACTAATATTAAATCATCTTTTCCTATTATAGAAAAAGGTTTTCATTTCCATTAATTGTCATAACTACGAAACTATGGTATTTAACGAAAAGTAATAATGATGAACTAACCTTGACAGCTTCTGATTTGTGAATAAGTACAAATGGGGCATAAGTTATCCACATACAAAATAACGGGTATTTCTTAAATGTATTAGACCATTTTCGAAACGCCGTTATTATACATGAAAAAAATAAAAATAATAATTGAATAAAAGTTACCAAAAAAATTAAATTTTTAAATTAAAAAAAATACACAAATATAAATATAAAATACGTTACTTCATTAAACAGGTCAAAAATTCGATGACTTTAAAAAAATATTTCTAAATTTTCCATTTATAAACCAAATGTAAAGAAAATTATTAGAAATGAGTGCAAGAAAAACGAATAATTGAATATATGTATTTAAATCTAGTTTTACTATTTATACACAGTAATGTTGGTGATATTTATTTTATATGAATAGTAATTATTTGATCCGAAAAAAAAAATTTGAAACAAGGCTCATAATTGATAAACTTAAATTTTCAAGTCATTTAATTTTATAAATAAATAAATTAGTGCCCATAAATTTCCTTCAAATATTTTCCTTTGTATGATGTATCGTGATTAAATTCTGCAATTTTTACAACTTTAAATTTAGAGTACAGACATTTGTAAGTAAAGATGTTGAATAGAAGAATTATTCATAAACAATGTCAATATATTCATTGCTGACACTAAATATTAATATAGAGATCAATCGTGTTGTCTAAAATGGTTTTAATCTTGTAAATAAAACTTACATAAAAACAAATTTATATATAGTGTGATATAATACTGTAAATGATACATTAAATTGCAACACATTTGCATAAATACAAGTAACCATAAAGTTCATACTAAATTTCAACATATATAATTGTATCATATTACTCTACAAATGATTATAATAAATTGCAATGTTAAATAAATACTGTTTGCGTTTTAATTTCAGTACATACCGAGCTGCACCGCGTACTTCTTTTAGAAATCTCGAAAACCGTCGTAATCCAAAACAACTCCTAGAGGATTGAAGAAGCTGGATTGGACGTTAGGGATGAGTCGATTGCACCTCTGTCTCCACCAAGACAACTTGGTCAACAGGGTGATGACAGTGATGGACACACAAGCAACGATTTCTAACAGCATGCTGCAGTATTAAAAAATTCGAGAAAATATATTGTTATGCGCAGTTATAAGAAACACTGGAACGCTTTGTGCTACTCAAAAAGCCAATAGGTGTTTTCACTTTTGAAAAGAAATATCCTTTTTAATTTTTATATAAAAATGTTTTGTCTGTCGATAAAATTGTGTGCAATGTGTATTAGAAAATGTACCATGATCTTATAAATAAATAACCTTTCCTTACATAAAAAGCCTCAACCTTAAAATGGGTACTAATTCGACATTATACTTCCTTTAATTTTCGTTCATTTTATTTCCATAATGATGTAACGATGCAAATTTGAAAATTTGTATTCCTTATTATTTTATTATTGCTAAATCTTTAATACAATCTTATACCTTGTTTAAATTTCGACACTTGTTTTTCTCATGACGAAAGAGTTAATGTTATTTAAACTGCGGGCTGCCGGTTGGCGAATTATCGTAGGAATTTAATGAACTGGAAATACTATTTTTATAACTTAATTAAATAGTATTAAAACTCAATTATGTTAATTTTGGTTAATACAAACATGAATGGCAGCAATTACTATCATTTTCCAATTGTAATGACTTTGTATGACGTTTGATGAACAAATTTCGATCTTCATGGGTTTAGCCACTTTGACACTGTTGATTAACGAGCGTATTCTTCGGCGATATATTGAAAATATTAAATTATTCTTCACCTTATTACGGGGAACTATTCCAAAGTAGTCTGCTTTTTATTTAAGATGTCTGAAAAGGGGTCTATTTTTATACAAAATATAGAGCATAAATATCTGATCATATTTATTTGTTTTTGGTATTGTTTTTATAACGGTGGCTTTGGTATTGTTTTTAAAATATACACATTTTTTATCATTAATATAACATTAATTATTTTGTATTAGGGAGTTTTTTTGTAAAATATTTAAGAATGAAAATGTAGGTAAATTGGTCAATAGCTGGATCTCGATGTAATCTATGGAAAACTAATCAACAAATAATTTTTTAATCGAATACACTTTTTGGTTTAAAAAAAAAAGGTTCCTTCAGGGATAAATATGTTGACCAATGACAAATCTAGTCAAATGTTAGTTAATCAAGTGACGCTGGGTATAATTTTTTAGGAAAAATAATGCAGTTTAAATTCCTTTAAGTGCCCAAATAATTGTTGGTTATATTATCTGTCTCGAAATTACGTTAAAAAATGCCTGATAAGATTAGGAAAAAGAATTTTCTGAAAATATAGTGTTTATGAATTATTTTTAGTATGTTAATATTCAACACATGGATGGGAAAACTTTTTTGTAATTTTTACAAGATGTTAAAGAAACGTTTCGTATTATTTTTCAAGAAAAATTTAAATAAATTAATTAAAATGAAATTTTTAAACGTTTTAAAAATGCCTTAGATTTTCTTAGGTTTTTTAAAATTTTTTTAAAAGTTTTCTCTGTATATTTCTTTAGGTTTTTTTTCTGCAGAAATAGTAGTTGCATGGAAAGAAACTAGATAAATGTTTTTCTTAACGGTATATATTTAAAAATATGAGACATCATCATTTAACATCAATGTTTCTTCTACTGAGGTTATTTTGGATAGTCATTACATCATTTAATATTGTATTTATTACATTTATATGATTATTAGGCGAAATTTGTTTTAACTACAAGCAATACGCCATCAAAATATGTAATTGCTTCCGTGAGATACGCTTGCATAACTCTCCAAATGTTCTTGAAAACTGATGCAATATCCTCTACATTCAATTAAGTGAATTTACAAAACTAGTCTCTGAACTTACCAGAAAGAGTTAATATATCGCGTACAAATAAGCGAGTTCATGTCTCAGGGCTTCAAATTTAATCAAAATTTTTTTTTGTAATAATAAAAACAGCTGGAAAAATAATTTATTAATTTTAAATTATGAAATTAAAGAGATATTCATTGAATATATTTCTAAGGGAAAGCCCGGACATCATTAAATCGTATAGGTTGGATGAAAGAAATGGTTTGAAATTAAAAATACAAATTCCCTGAAAATTGAAAGTTTATCATTTTAAGATAATTTTGTATATTTTGAACACAAAATGGAGTATGAAAATATTTATTTTGCATGCAGGATGCTTCTCAAGTTGAATGATTTACACATTAAGAATTTTGTAACTGTAAATAATTTCAGCTTGATTGAAACGAGACATACTTTAGAATGAGAGTTAGAATATCAATAAATGTTTTAAAAACGCAGCAAATCAAAAGATTAACTGTTAAAGAATTATATGGAAATATTAAGATTAACTTTTTCTTCTGAAATAGCATAAATTATGATTGATGCATTGATAAGAGATTTTTTTCTTTAACAAAATGATTGTGACTAAGAAAAAAAATAGATAAATATATATTCAGCAAAGAAGTACTTTATATTTTATAAAGAACTAAAAAGACCATATTTGAAATTGGCTGATTATTATAATAAAATTTGGTATATTCATAAAACTATTATCTAGAACAGGGGTCTCCAAACTACGGCCCGTGACAGCAAATAGCTTATTGTTGCTGTAATAAGTTGATAAAAAATACAGAATGATAATAACTCGGCTTTATTTACTTGCTTGGTAAAGCTTAATGACAAGCATAATACGCAGAAAATTTAACTTAAGCATCACAAATAACTGGAAATTATAGATAATGGCAGAAAAATAAAAACGGTTTTGGCCCTTGGTACTTACTGGAGTAAACAGTATGGCCCTAAGGCTGGAAAGTTTGGAGACCCCTGATCTAGAAGTAAGCAAAACCTTAACAAACATAAAAACAGCTGGTAGAAAGATTTCTCCATGCTTAGAGGATTTCGCGTAAAATAATACAAGCTCATTCATTGTCGTGCTAAAATCGTATTTAATGCATGCCACTTTGGTTTTCATTATCATCCATCAGTTTCCGAATTCTAAACATTGTAAATGATTGTCATATCGTGCACATACAAAAATTGTGCCAGCAAAACTCCTGCGGAAGGATAAACATCTCCAGATTCTCTAATGAGACACAAAAGATTTTTTTGGTGAATATGTAATTATCTTAAAAAGCAGATTTAAGAGTTATTTCCCTTGAGATTCTGGTAACAACTGGATTAGATATCTATTCAATATAAAAATTATTAATGCTAACCATCTATTTGTATTTGAATAAGATATTCTCATGAAATTAATTTTTGATAATAGCTAGACAAAACAGAAATATCAAACTTTTGGTAATTTCTCAGATTTGATTTCCGAAATATGAGTTGATTATCGCAAAAACTTTCCGAGCAACATCATATTTATAGGAGTTGAGATACTGTTATATATGAAATAACAGTACAGAAAAAATACTCAACATAAAAATGAATCTCGAAATAAAATTGTCTAGCATCGAATCCAACATGTTTGTTTTAGTTTTGCCCTGTGATTTGCACCTCTGCTGCCATCTAAGAAGATTGTATGCGTTTGTGCCTCTGTTTGGAGTTTTGTCGGGAAAGAGCTACGTGGACAATAGATAGAGAAATAGTGGTGTTTTCTGGTGAGTCAAACTTTTTATCATCAACGACAGTCACAGATGTATTGACCGATCGAATCGCACAAGAGTTATGGAATGTACACTTAGCGCAACATAGCAAATTGATGATGAACGACGTTAGATATTATTCGTTTTATGAACAACAGATGGCGCCATCAGCAACTGTTCTTCAGTACTTTGATTCAATTTGTTTCACAATTCTCTCTAAAATTATATAGACTGTATGTATATCATTTCTACTATTTTTCTTTTTCTTTTTTTTAATTCTTACAAGATTTTTTTCTTTCTAAGAATATCCAATATTATTAATAATAAGAATGAAATTTTAAAAGAAATGAAATATCAAAACATGCAAAGAATAAAAAGAGGATCATTTCTATTTGCAGCTGCTTTGTTATGACTCGCGTTGTTGTTTTTGTTTGAATTTAAGCATCTGCTTTCTCTCCGTCTAAAATATCTATTCATTTCAATCCAATTTTTTTCTTTTTATCAGAATATTTTGTAATGATGGAACAGCTAACACTTTTTATTATATAAATCTTTCGCTTATCTGCGAATTAAAAGTCAAGTAGTAATTTATAAATGAACCATGACAATTTCTATTTCCTTACATACTTCATGTGAAGGAGGATTCACCTAAGGATCGTGGATGCTTGTAGTGGTTCGAAATCCACTTTAAAGCATAGGTCCCAGGTCTAATATGACTGAAGAACGTTGGCCGTAGGGCTGACAATCCAACCCCGTAAAAAGAAATCACTCCCATCTCGAAACTTGCCAGTAAGCAGGTGGCCTTGGATCACTATGGGGCTGTTCGCCAATGAAGAAGTATCTTTCAGTCACAGCTTCAGGCAAAATAAGAATCACACATGGCTTGACTCTATCACACTCTTTCTAAGATCTCACACTCTATTGATTCTATCTAAGAATCACACATTGCTTGACTCTATCACACTCTATCTAAGATCTCACACTCTATTGATTCTATCTAAGAATCACACATTGCTTGACTCTATCACACTCTATCTAAGATCTCACACTCTATTGATTCTATCTAAGAATCACACATTGCTTGACTATCACACTCTATCTAAGATCTCCCACTCTATCTAAGATTCACACTCTATTGATTCTATCTAAGAATCACACATTGCTTGACTATCACACACTATCTAAGATCTCACACTCTATTGATTCTATCTAAGAATCACACATTGCTTGACTATCACACTCTATCTAAGATCTCACACTCTATCTAAGATCTCACACTCTATTGATTCTATCTAAGAATCACACATTGCTGACTATCACACTCTATCTAAGATCTCACACTCTATCTAAGATCTCACACTCTATTGATTTATCTAAGAATCACACATTGCTTGACTATCACACTCTATTCCAAGATCTCTCTATTGATTCTATCTAAGAATCACACATTGCTTGACTATCACACTCTATCTAAGATCTCACACTCTATTGATTCTATCTAAGAATCACACATTGCTTGACTCTATCACACTCTATCTAAGATCTCACACTCTTGATTCTATCTAAGAATCACACACATGCTTGACTCTATCACACTCTATCTAAGATCTCACACTCTATTGATTCTATCTAAGAATCACACATTGCTTGACTATCACACTCTATCTAAGATCTCACACTCTATTGATTCTATCTAAGAATCACACATTGCTTGACTCTATCACACTCTATCTAAGATCTCACACTCTATTGATTCTATCTAAGATCTCACACTCTATTGATTCTATCTAAGAATCACACATTGCTTGACTATCACACTCTATCTAAGATCTCACACTCTATTGATTCTATCTAAAGAATCACACATTGCTTTTTGACTCTATCACACTCTATCTAAGATCTCACACTCTATTGATTCTATCTAAGAATCACATTGCTTGACTATCACACCCCCTATCTAAGATCTCACACTCTATTGATTCTATCTAAGAATCACACATTGCTTGACTCTATCACACTCTATCTAAGATCTCACACTCTATTGATTCTATCTAAGAATCACACATTGCTTGACTCTATCACACTCTTTCTAAGATTTCACACACTGTATTGACTCTTCTAAGAATCACACTTGGCGGTGATCTATAGCAATATGTTAATGCTCAAAACGCAGCTGGGTGAACAAAATTGCTTAGATAGTCGAACATAATTTCCTTGTAGTTTGAAAATTTCTGGAGTATATATATTAGAATGTCAATACTTAATAAAAGAAATGTAGCAAAGATCCAGGTACAAAAGAGAAAATTTAAGGATCTTTAGTATTGTAGAAAAGTTATGCTAACCAAAGGGATGTATGTATTTTAACATGTGAATAAATGATATTTTTACCTTCAGCAAATATCACATATTTCGGCTTCGAGTCACGATGGTGCCCTGATGTTTATAGTGGTTCGAATCTACTTTAAACCATAGGTACCGGTCTAATAGGATCGTAGAGCGATGCGACGATATTGTTACTCCGGGTCTGTAGTTTATCTTCGAATTGCACGCACCCCTGGGTAATGCTAATTGAGTAACGTCGGTGCAGCCTTGCTTATGGCATAAAAGATAGCTATGTAAGTATTTGCGAGCTGTAGTAGGGAAAAAAGACCTTTAGTAAATACACTTCAGATGGATAAATTACAAATATTAGATTAATAATTCTCAAGTAAGGATTCCATTTGGTAGTAAAAACTGTTTGTACACAAATACATTAATTGAGAGTGAAACTACCATGAACGTGAGCATAGAGAGTGATGTAAATCGGCAGTCGGTAGTTTGGTTTGTCGCTCTACGGTCATCTTGTGCGCACGAGGGCTAAACAGACCGGAACCTACAGTTTAAAGGGGATTCCGAACCACTACAAGCATCCATGGCACCGCCGGGACTCGAACCCGAAGGTATAAAAGTATAAACGATGTTTATAGCAACATCATATAGCAATGCAGTGAGCCACAATCCCAAGTGATGAATAGGGATTAGGACGTTCACAAACGGTCATACAAGCACAAGCAATTTGATGTGCCCATTTAATGAGCATGCAACATATCACCAGACAAATGGCAAAGTTATATCAGTTCTAAATACAGCGGTGACAACGCAAGCAAACAAGCGCGCATCCTGTTCAAGATGTTCTCGCATAACTCAAGCTGATGTTAACTTCTGATGCATGGGTACCTCCTAATGAAAGATGCTGCCACAAGTCTTTGAAGTATCAAGGCGCAACCAACATGTCCAAGCAGCAGTGACCAGCTATTGTAAGCAATGACAACCAAAACAATATTACTGCATTGTGGCATATCACTATTGCAGTGGATGTGAATCTGTCCCAGCATCCCCACCAGAATCATACTTGGTTCTAGTCCGACACCATTGTAACAGCAGGCTCTGAAGCTGTTGGATTAATGGCACATTTCTTAATCAGCCCCCCGAGTTCAGACTGATGGTTGTTAATAGGTGGATAATGAACCAGGATGAAAATATAAAAATCCAAGATGCAACAAGTCAGCAAAGAGAACTGTTGGGTGGCCAAATCTTGTTACTGGGTGTAAAAGTCCAAGATTGATGGCACCTATCTGGGCACATCAGCACCTCTCGAACGTGGTGGGATTCTGGCTTACACTGCTTTCAAGTGGCATTCTAATGAAATGCACCAAACGAGTCAACCTGCCGCCCGGAATCCGATCCTTTCGTAAATTCCGCCAACCATTTTTACCTAGTCTAAATGATAGAATACAAGATGCAACAAGTCAGCAAAAAGAGAAAACTGTTGAACCGCCCAACTTTGCTAGTGGATGTGGCAGTCCAAGATTGGGGGCACCTATATGGGCTCATCAGCACCTTTCGAATGTGGTGGATTTCTTGATTACACTGTGGATGCTTTTATGTGGCATTCTAATGAAATGCGTTAGACGAGTTAACCTGCCGTTCGAAACCCATCCTTTCGTATATTCGCCATCTCCTTGTAATCTGCCATACCTTTCTGGACTCATCAGCATCTCTCGAACGTGATGGATTCCTTGCTTACACTGTGGATGCTTTCAAGTGGCAGTCCAATGAAATATTTAAAATGTGTCAACCTGCCGTTCGGAATCCGATCCTTTCGTAAATTCGCCATCTGCTCGTAATCTGCCATACCTATCTGGACTCATCAGCACCTCTCGAACGTGGTGGATTCCTTGCTTATACTGTGGATGCTTTCAAGTGGCAGTAGAATGAAATGCGTCAAACGAGTTAACCTGTTATTCGGAATCCGATCCTTTCGTAAATTCCATTTGCTCGTTATGGTTACGTCGACATCTTTGTTCATCTTAAAAGAGGCGAAAGGACATTAATAGTCAATGCCATTTTTCAATTTATGGATTTGTTATTCTTACACATGAAATAGAAATCTGAATCATAATTTTATTTAAAAGGAAATAATTTTATTTCTAAAAAACAAGAATTTAAAAAAAGAAAGACACCATTTAAGAATTAAAATCGAGATACTTAAAAATAGCTCAGATCTCTATTGTTAAAGACTGCACCGCACAAAAGCAAAAAGAACGCTACAGGAGTTCACAATCACATTTAAGAAGCAACTCGACTATAATACTAATTTTAGACAAATCACTACTAAAAGCAATGTTTCAAGGTTTCCTATAGTGTTTTTAACTATAGCGTAACTCAAAGGAAAATCGATGTTTTGCTGATAATAATTCACATAATTCTTGCATAATTCATAAACTATGTAATAATTTTCGAAACAATGTTTATTTTTGCATTGAAAATTTAAAAGGAAATCATTATATCATCATTTTGATTTGTTTTAAATTTTAATCCATTACATAACAGTGCAAATTTATCAGAACTACTCATGGCTTTTCCTTACAACGATTTGCATTAAAGAAAACATTAATGTAAATGAGGAAATGAATTTTTATATTCAAAACATTTTTTCCTCTTCAAAAAAAACCTGTATTTAGGCATTACATTTTTATTTGTTGCCGAGTTTTCACATAATACATTGTATCCATTTTTTTCAAAGGAAGTTTTTTTTGGAAAAATCGTTTCGTTTTTCTTATTTATTTGTAATTTACTCCAGGAAATTATAGTTTTATGGTAAGTGTTTAAAAACTTTTATTTCATATTTGTATATACATTTTCTATTTTAAGTTAGATTTATAAAATATTTCTACTTTTTTTAAAACTTTAAAATTTTCATTGAACTTCTTTAAATAGAATCCATAATTTGATAACTTTCATTTTAAAATGAAAATTTAGCTTCTGCATAAGAAACATGAAAAACATAAAAACAGTATATTCTTTAAATAATGATATAAACATATTATAACCCATTAAATTCGCCCTTTTAACGATATAAATAACTAAAATTGTAACATCAATTAATAATGAATACGTTTTAGATCAGATGTTTGATAAATCGTTCTTAATTATTTGCTTTTCTAAAATTTAATTTGTGCAATTGATTATATAATTCCTATAGTGTTTTTAAATATAGCGTAACTTAAAGGAAAATCGATGTTTTTCTGATATTAATTCACATAATTATTTCATAATTTACATAATTATGTTTTTTTTTTTTTTTTATTTTTTTGATTTTTTGATTAATTTGATTTTTTTTTTGGAATTGAATGTATCTAATTATAAAGTGTTAATGAAAACACAATCAAATTTGAATTTTTTTATTTTCAATTTGTGGGAAAAATTAATATTTGAGTTTTAGACTAGAAAATATTTAACAACGGGCAAAATAGAATAGAATGGAATATCTCTTTTTAATTGTTTCTTTGAAAAATGGAAAAGGTTATTTTATTTAAGGTAATCATAAATATTATAGGATATTTTTATAATCATTTTTTTTCAGAATTTTTCAGATTTTTAATTAACTTTTTGCAAATACTTGTTGTTTTTAATAACTTACAAATTTACGCGATGTGTACCATCTTCAAAGATAAATAAAATAGAGTAGTAATTTGAAATACAGAACAACTATGATTCAATTGATATTTTAGTACAGATGTTTTCTTTAACAATTCACCACTAGTTTTGAATTTAGAAAGCATCTAATAATTTGATTCAGAATAATATAGATGTTTTTTTTTTTAACAATTCACCACTAGTTTTGATTTTAGAAAGCTTCTAATAAATTGATTCAGAAAACTAAGAGAAATCATAATTGAGATGTTTTCCATTGTTGAAATTCGGACAATTGTCTTAAATTTTAAAAAATGGAAACAAAGAAACATAGTATCCGAGTTTAATGAGTGTCATAGTATTCTTTTAATGACAATGTATTCACAATATTTTTTTCTATATGATGTGTAATCAATTCCAATAGCTATACAATCGTGACATCGATATTCTATGTTCGAAATGATGATGTTCATAAACTCAACTGGCAGCAAAGTGCTTTATTGTGTCAGAGCAGTTAGGAGAAAATTCTATTCTTCCTAAAGAGTAGAAGGAGATGAGTTATGTTCAGAAATACATTTCTTTAGTTTCCCATACGTGCTTAGTTAGGTATAAGTCCTAATAGCAAGCTACGCAGGCTACAATAGTTCCTTCAGGGATTCTCTAAACATCCAAGTTCTGTAAACTAGACTTGACTTACCCAGATGCTTTGAGATGTACGTTCGCTGAGGCTGCTCTATCTCAATTTATCCAAATGCTGTTAAAATGTTAGAGATAAAAGAATTTGGCAACGGTGAAAATTAAATCTTTATAACGGAACAATTCTACAACTTGAAATTCTTGATTTCATTGCCCATGATGGATTGCAAAATCCTTTTTTAAAAATCGAAAACAATCGTTGCTCATACTTTAGGCAACCAAAGGAACATAAATAAGAAGGGTAAATTTGAAAAAATAAAGACAGGGATAAAAACTGCATATCGAATAGACCAAAATATGTTAACAGTTGAACGATGATTAGAACATATGAAGTACAAGAAATAAAAAAAAAATAAAATATGATATTCCCACGAAAGAAATGCAATACATAATTATCGATTTGTTAAACGGCGAAGGAGTCATCAACTGCATTTGAATAAGTATATACAATTGAATCTAGTGTACCACCCCTACATAACTGAGCAGTTTGGTTTGGTTTTGCATATGTACAATTTAATTGTTTGTGCCCACTTTAGGCTAATTAGATCGAGACCTACAGCCTAACATGGATTCTGAACCACTCACAAACATCCATGCCACGGCAAGGATTCGAACCTGTAGCACTAAGGCCAAAGCTTAGCTATTTGGCCATCAGGCCACCATAACTGAAAAGGTATAATGTCTCTTATGACAATGTGCAGGTTAATGCGTCCATCGGAAGCAGATACCTGCCCACGTACATAAAATAAAACCACCCAATGTGTCTTTTTCGGCAATAATTTTAATAACTGGGAATAATTGGTCACTTTACGAACAAAATCTAGATTCATCAGTAAAGAGTTGAATCACCATGTATTAATCAACATTCTTCATTGAGTTCTGCGCGCATTGAAAAGCGTGCCTGTTCAATTAAACCTTTCATTTTAGTGGCTGAATATGAGCATTGCACACACTGCAGGACGTCTTGCATACGATCCTGCTTCATGAAGCCTCCTGCACATTATGATATCTATTCAAACTTTCAGCGGCATCCTCGGGCGTGGTCAGTACATGTGACAAGTGACCACCCGTGAATACCAGATGCCGTTACACATTCAAACTTTTTATGGAAGAGTATGCTGGATCACCTTCCAAATGGTGCTTTTGTTAACGTATATACAAAAGAACGGCTAAGAGTTCTGCTATTATCATTTGGGCTAGCATCCTGATAGAATTCAAGACAATAATATGGCCTACTTGAACATTCGAAATGGTATCAAGCAGTTGCTCCGATTGGGGAGTGTTTCATTAACTTTCCGTGAGCATGTACTCTAATACTGAAAGCCGATTCAATTTGGCGAAGCAGTGGCAGCCGTGGCCTTCCAGTAGCTTCAATAAGTAAATCTGTTTTGGGTGGGAGCGAATGTTACGCGCCTTCTTGAATTGAACTGAAATTAGCGATCATCTGTGACACTTGTAGGTTAGATCTTCCTGGAGAGACCAGCGGTCTCCAAACTTTCCAGCCTGAGGACCATACTGTTTACTACAGTAAGTACCAAGGGCCAAAACCGTTTTACTGCCATTATTTATATAATTACATAAATCTCATTAGTATTTTTTTTACAAGTGGATACCCCGTGGTTTCATTCGCGTTAATTTAGCTTTTCCGTTCCTAAGGGATTTTCAGGATAAAAATCATATATTTGATTCAGGATATATACATTCCCAACATCGATGTACATACATATGCGATACTCTTTACCCCAACTTAACTACCGAGGGTAACCGCGGGATGTTCAATAGTATATAATGTTAGTGGGATTCATTTCAATTATTTGTTAGTTGGTATGCTTAAGTTAAATTTTCTGCGTATTATGCTTGTCATTAAGCTTTACCCAGCAAGTCAATAAAACCGAGTTATTATCCTTCTGTGTTTTTTTTTTTTATCCAACTTATTACACCAACATGTAAGCTATTCGCTGTCGCCGGCTAGCCGGATTTGGCCCGCAGGCCGTAGTTTGGAGACCCCTGTCCTAGACTATACTTTCTGGAAGCTAATTCTGCTTTTCGAAAAGCATTCCTAAATGTATAAATGATACTTGATACTGCTTCTGTTTCGTTCTATGGCTCGCAGTTATAATTCTTCCGGTAAATGATGCCGAGTATGTATATGTAAATCACAGCTACCATGAAATTTCACTAAGCAATTTCTACTTTCGACGATGACGATTTGATAGATTGACGGAGAGCCTTGGTTGCACGGCGACCTCTATCTCCTGCGTTGTGAAAGAGAAAAGTTTCTTAAGTTTTAAATCCATTGATTAGAAAGAAAGGAGTAAGATATATATACACTCAAGAGCCAAAACACTATGACCACCCCTACATTTTGCAATGAACTCGCCTGGATGACGTGGAAGGCACGTGATCAGGTAGAAGTGCTATTTAATTGGTATTAAATGGTGGTATTAATCCATGGCAAGGCGGGTTGAAGCTGTGTTGCGCGTCAAAGGTCGGCCAACTCGTTATTGACCGGTGGTCATAATGTTTTGTCTCTTGAGTGCATATATATATATATATATATATTATTATTATTTATTTATTTGAGAAATTAATTTAATTTTTTTAATTAATAAAAAAAAAATTTCATATATAATATTTTTAATGTTATTGTTCTTTTTTTAAGTACGGAATAAAAGGAAATAAAAAAAAATAAACAATAGAAACAAAAACAATTGGAGAGGAAATTGTGACTCAGTGCAGAAAGAAACTGCATGGTAACTCAGAACAGTGTGAGGTCTTTTGCGATTTTTGAAATCAGAAATGTCGTCGTCATAGTTGCCGAGGTCATTCAAAACAGAATTATTAACATTGAAAATGGAGTTATAAAAATGTTGTGCAGCTTTGTAAACAAATTGTTTAAAACTTGGGAGGGAAAGAGCATGTGTGATATCCCAATTTCGGAAAAAACCAGAGCGATTTGTAATCATACGTAGGATTTTATTTTCATGTCTTTGTATGCTATCGAAATTCGACGGAACAGTAGATCCCCAAATAGGACTCGCCTATGCAAGTATTGGACGCAAGCAATCAAGATAAATGATTTTTTTTTATTTTCCAAGGACATAGTAGAGTTCCTACAAATAAGTGGATTCGGTACGCAAATGCTTCATTAAATTTATCCCTAAGATAGTTAACGTGAGGAACATATTCATATCTTTAAAATCTAAGATTACACCTGAATATTTAACTTAAACTGTCCAAATAATAAAAACTCTGTCCCTCTTTTACCCTGTCCAATAAAAAATAACACTCCTTCTATAAATTTTGATAGAAGAACCCTTTTGAATTTTTACTTTCTGAAACTGCAGATGCTTTTAAAGCTTGTTTTTGACCACATTTCTAGTGACGTTACATGTTAACAGTTCTTCTAATTTACATTATCATATTCTGATATGCAGACAGTATGCATGAAATACAGCGAAATTTTTATGATAATTGGATGTGTAATAAGCAATTTATCTGATTTTTCCATAATTTGTGGAAACTTGTTTACTATCTTAAATCTGTTACGCAGTACATTTTAATGAGGTATCTTATGCAAGGGAATTTCAGAATTATTTTATTGGCAGACGTTTAATGGTTCCAAAATGGACGACGCCCGGGAACATGTCTGCGATTCAACTGTGTGGGAATCAACACTTGTATGCTATATAAGAATGATGATCAAAGGTGAGATTATTAGAATATACGTTTATTTGAAATTTTGCTTTCACACTAGAAAAAAATAATCAAGATTTTTTTACACATTAATAGAATTATGATTATTATTTAACATTGAGTTATAAAATTTAATTAAATTGTATGTACTGTTTTGATAACGAATTTTTTGATATTATTAGTTGTAAATTTTTGATACATATTTATATATATATATATATAATTAACAATATAATAATAATAAATATATAATAATTAACTATATATATATAATAATAACAGTTTAATTAAATTTTATAACTCAATGTTCAGAATAAAGAGTTCTCAGAGTTCTCAATAAAGAGTTTTTGAAAAAAAAAAAATAATTGGTCTTTTTGTGCAAAGTAACATATATCTATATATGTTACTTTGCCCAAAAAGACCATTTTTTTTTTCAAAAACTCTTTATTTATTCTTCCAAATTTATTTCATCGCCTTCAAAATACTTCTTACCTGACACAATCCACTTATGCCAACTTTTTCCAATGCTCAATGCATGCTAAAAAGTCATCGTCAGGGATGGCATTCAATGCTCGGGGCGATTCACGTTGAATCTCTTCAATCGACTCAAAACGGAGTGGTTTTTGAGTTTAGGAAATAGTCAGAAGTCTCATGGTGCGAATACGGGAGTTGTGGAACGATATGGGTTTCATTTTTTGGCGAAAAAGTAACGGAGAATCAATGCAGTGTAAGCTGGCGCATTTGGGGTTTTTCGGTACCAATCAAAATTTGATGCGTTTTACACCCAAAACATCTTTTAAAATGGAATTTTGAAATTTCACTTCATCAGCAAGGTCTCTAATTGTAAATCGACGGTTTGCAAGCAGCAAATCTTTAATTTTTTGGACGTGAGCTTTGTCGGTGGAGGTTGATGGTCGACCAGAGGCCTCTACGTCTTCAACGCCTTCTCTGCCTTCTTTGAACTTTTTATATCACTTGTAAATATTTCTTTCCGATATAGGAATGCTCACCGAATACCTTATGCCGCATTCTATATGTTTCCGCAAACAAAATTAAATTCAAGTTCTTTTCTCAATTAATTCAGACATTTCAAAAACCGCCGGAATCAGTTTTAACGTGTCACAAAGCCAAGCGTAACTCAAACACTAATAAATATTTTGACGTCAAATTTTACACAGATGTCAAGGACAGTGCTAGCAACCTAAAAAGAAAGAAAAATTGAAATTCCATAAGCCCCGTGAATTTTAAAATGAAAATTGCTCTTACTTTTTGGACACAGTAGTGTATATATATATATATATATACCTGTAGACGTAAAGAATAATACAATTTTTCTTGATTCACCTACTAATTACTGTAAATGGTGTGTTTAGATATTGTTAGACATACAAATTGAAACCTTTTTTAACATGGTAATAATGAAGCAACGACTTGATGTAGAAAACTGGTTTTTAGATTAGATGCAAAACACGGAAACTTCTAATCATTTCGAAAGTTTTTTTTTTTTTTCCAATGCAGCTGGCAAACAGACATGGACATCTTGGATGCCTTAAGGCAAGCTCTGCACAGACGTTACTCACTTTGCATTATCCAGGGGCGCGCGTAACTTGAAGATAAGCCACGGAGTAACAATGCCCCCGCAACGCTCTACGATCCTATTAGACCGGGACCTACGGTTTAAAGTGGATTCCGAACTACTACACACACCATGGCACCGCCGGGACTCGAACCCGAAACCTGTGGTACCGAGCGCCAGAGCGCTAGCCACTCGGCCATTCAGCCTCTCATTTTGAAAGTAGCTTATCATTAATGTTTCAGGATCAGCTGAAAGAAGTGAATCCAACATTTTAAAACAAAATAAGAAATAGACCGCAGATAATGTACTTAATATCACACTTCTTCATCTCGATTCTTAGTTATGTTTGATATCGTTGAAATTAATTTGGATAGAGAGAAGTAGTAACTTTGTAATAAAATTAAAGAAAAAAAAAAAAAAAACCCTTTTCTGAACCAACTTGAGTATATTTTCTCATATTATATTTTAAAAAGAGATTTTTTTGTCACCCATCAAACAAACAAATGAAATCACAGAAATTCAATTTTAAAAAATTAAAAAATTTGTTCTCATTCATTTTCAAATCTCTTTTTTAATGCCATCAGCTAAAAAATGAATATTACAATTAGTTTGAAAAGAATATTAAAATAATAAAAATTTATTGAATGCTTTTTTTCCAGTGCAACTCTTAAATATTGTACTTAATATGTGCAAAAAAATTTTTTAATTATATTTAAGATAAGTGAAATCTTCTAGATCAATATTTTGAAATATTATGAATTGAAACATTTCCGTTCTTTAAACCCGTTAAAACAAATAATTTTCTAAGAAGAAATAACAGCATTTATTTTTATATCAGATGACTTTTTATACTAATTACATTTAATTCCCACTAAAAATTAACGATTTTAAAGGTATATTAATTTATTAAAGAATGCATTCAAAATACACTGAAGTGACAAAAGTCATGGGATACCTCTTAATATCGTGTCGGCCCTCCTTTCGCCCGGCGAAGTGCAGCAACTCGACGTGGCATGGACTCAACAAGTCGTTGGAAGTCTTCTGCAGAAATATTGAGCCATGCTGTCTCGATAGACGTCCATAATTGTGAAAGCGTTGATGGTGCAGGATTTTGGGCACGAACAGACCTCTCGATGATGTCCCATAAATGCTCGATGGGATTCATGTTGGGCGATCCAGGTGGCCAGATCATTCGTTGGAATTGTCCAGAATGTTCTTCAAACCAATCGTTAACAGTTTGGCCCGGTGACATGGCGCATTGTCATCCATAAAAATCCCATCGTTGTTTGGGTACATGAAGTCCATGAATGCAAGTGATCTCCAAGTAGCTGAACATAAGCATTTCCAGTCAATGTTCATTCCAGTCGCACCAGAGGACCAAGTCCATGCATGAAAACAGCCCACACCATTACGGAGCCACCACCAGCTTGAACAGTGCCTTGCTGACAGTTTGGGTCCATGGCTTCGTTCTGCGCCACACTCGAACCCTACCATCAGCTCTTACCAACTGAAATCGTGACTCATCGTGACCAGGCCACGGTTTTCCATTCATCTAGGGACCAGCCGATATGCTCACGTGCCCACGAGAGTCGCTGCAAGCGATGTCGTTCTGTCAGTAAAGGCACTCGAATCACTTCTGCTGGAGTAGCCCAAGAAAGCCAAATTTCTCCGCACAGTTCTAACAGACAAGTCCCTTGTACGTCCCACATTGATTTCTGCGGTTATTTGACGCAGTGTTTTGTCTGTTAGAATTTACGACTCTTTGCAGACGTCGCCGGTCTCGGTCGTTAAGTGCAGGCGGTCGACCACTGCGCTGTCCATGGTGGGATGTTATGCTTGAAATTTCATACTCTCGGCCCACTTGACTCTGGGAATGTTGAATTCCCTAACGATTTCCGAAATGGCATGACCCATGCGTCTAGCTCAAACTAACATTCCGCGTTCAAAGTCTTTAATTCCGTCGTGCGGTCATCATCACGCCAAAACCTCTTCATGAATAACTTGAACAGAAATGAAAGCTCTGCGAAAGCACTGCGCATTTATACCTGTTCTACGCGATGCTACTGCCATCTGAAAATTTGCATATTGCTATCCCATGACTTTTTGTCACTTCAGTGTATTTTCATAAAAGAGTCATTTATTAAAAATTTACAGGAAATAATTATTTCCTGTAGATTTTCAATAAAATTGTCACATAAAATTCTCTGTCGCAATTTTTAAACTGTCACATAAAATTCCGATTTTACTGTTAATGTTTATTTACTGTATTTTATTTTACTGTTTACTTATACAATTCTTATAAGTAAACATACAATTACTTATGCAATACTTATACTGACTTATACATGCAATTGCTGATACTTATTTATACAAGCAATTACTTATACATAAAATTACTTATACAATTTTAAACCCTATCACCATGTGTAGATTAAATTATGGTAAGAAAACGTGAAGATGTAACATTTTCTAAAAGAAGACATGATAAAAGAATGGAAAAAAAAAATTAGAAAATCTCACGAGATAAAAACTTCGTTAATCATACGTTAATATATAGAAGTAGTATATGACAGTAAATAATAGTTTTTCGACATCCTTATGAAATAATAGCTGTCCAAAATATCGGAATACTTCTGCGATTTTTACTTCTTTTTTGTAAAACTTATAATTATGTTAAATATTTTCTTAACTTATTATTTACTTCGAATTCATTAATAATATACTTTCTGCAATTTTCAAAGAATGTAAGCAAGCAACTCATGTTCAGAAATAAAAGCTGAATGAAAATGTACATTTGGTTGAGAAAAATTAATTCATATTCTTTGTTCATAGCTTCTTTGTTCATAGCTTCTTCATTCATAGCATTCAATTGTTTCTTTATAATTAAAATTTCTACAACTAAAAATAATAATATTTTTTTCTGTACGAAATTAATAAATAATATTCATTTAAAATTCCAATCAGTAAAACGTATTTCTGTTACTTTTGAATTCTTTCAAGTGAGAAAATATGATTAATATTTCTTTCTTGTTTGCAGTTGAACCAAAAACTTACCTGAATGGAGTAGTGGGAAATGAAAAGAAGTTAACCACCGAGGCTATTTGCATGATGTAACGTATCTTTTATGTGAAGAGTCATTTCATAATTTTTCTATATAACAAAATTTGATTAAATCTCATATTTTTAATGTTAATAAAATAAAAATGTTTCAAGTGTATGCAAATTTGATCAATTTCAACTAATAGTTTGATTTCTTACAACAAAAAAGCAAAAGTTATTTAACTTGTTTTTGTGTCTAAAAAATTTAAATTGTTGTGAAAATTGTTCAATTTGTAATAAGTTGTTGTTAAGTTCACAATTTGTAATAAGTTGTTTATTTTTTTCTTTAAAAATGATACTTTAAAAAAAAAAAAGTTATATATTTTTGTTGTCTGATAGCAAAATTATATTTTAATTGTGACAAAAAATTAATACAGTTATATACTGTTGTGTGGCCAATTTGAACCTATTTTTAGTAAAATAATTTTTGACTTTTACCTTTTAATATTTATAATACTTTTTTTCTAATTCAAAGGTAACCTCAAAATAAAAGGTAGATTTAAATCAAATAAGAGGGAAAACTTTTGAAAAATATAAGTATATAAATTTAAACAAATTGTGTTATTTATGGAAAAATATTCATTAAAATAAATGCATCAATTTATATAATTACGTAATCAATTCTCTTATGACAAAGAATCCTTTGTTAATATCCTGAATGAATGCGCTTTCCTTCTGAAGATGTGAGGAACAAATACAGATCATACTTTGTAACTGAATTTAAAGCTGGATTTAATAAAGTGAAAATTATATGCTGCGATAAAGGGTTGCCAACCTGAAAGCATTGACTCCGACAGTACCATATGATAATTATAATTTGAAAAGTCGTCAATTTGAAAGAATTGGGCATCATAATTGGGAAATTAGATAATTGCCTAATAATATCAATTATGCGAATGCTTTATTTTTCCTTGTCTTTAAACTCACCTAGAATAAGTGTGATATTATGCTAAAATACGATTACAACAATCACAGTCATTCAGCGAAAATTTGTAACTATTTGCACACATTTAAGGGATATTTTCGGAAATAGTTTTGAAATATGTGGTATCTTGAAACTCAGCAGGATTTATCTTAAGCAAAAATTTGTGAGTAATTTATTTTTAAATGCCTGTCACTTAGATCCAAGACACATCATGATGGGAAATTATTCCTTCATTTTGAGCCTACAATTTGGAACCCAGACTCCTTCTCCTTGAGTCATCCTTCCCACTTTGAATGGAAGGAATTTCTTGATTGATTGTCCTCATCCCCGGTAAAGGCATTGGTTGTTTTGATTCTGATCCGTTTGTTAGATTTTGAATGAAGAAGTTCAAAACAGCCTTTTACACCTTTTGCCTTTCTTTTATGAAAGTAGTACTCTGAATGTTTTTAACAATGCACGCCAATGATTGTTAAAGTTCACAGAATACCAGAATACTTCATACTAGTACCAGAAGTTCGATGTAATGGGTTTCTTATATTCTTGATGAATCTTTTAAACCAGGCGATGATTCTCTTGAGTTTGATGAATGAATAAGAGTTACAAATAACATCTAAAGGCTCCACAATATGAGTCATGGCGCACACTGGATTTACTGTTGACGGCTTCAGTTCTCTCGAAATCATATCCTTGTCCTTTGATGTAAGATCTCCATCCACAAGCCGCACTGGACCTACAGGATACTCGTCGTTCAATAAAAAAGGTGGTCCACTGCACTATAATTCATTCTCTTGAAGTTTATCTGCATGCAGACCATGGGGAACTAGGATCGGCACTATTCATTTCAGAAGGCACAAATTCCAGTCTTTGACAATTGCAAAATGTTGTATTTTTGACAGTTTAGACACAAATGTTTTTAGACAACACGGCTCTTTCGTTATCGAGGCCTGGATAATTTTCAAATCTGTCCACAAAAACGTTCGATCCACATCAATTTTTAAAGATGATTTAACTTTGTGCACTAATTTGATAGCAGCACGGCAGCACAGAGCTTCAATCGTGGAACTGAAATAGTTTTGATCAGGGCAACTCGAGATTTGCTGACAATTAGTTTCACAAACACCTGTCCAGAAGCACTGCAAGATTTTAAATAAAGTATTGCTCCCTGCGATTACTTGAGATACATTTTAGCGATTACTTGTTTATTACACCCTGCTGCTGCGATTTCTCCAGAATCTGAGAAGCCATGAAGTTCGATTACTATTAGTTCACTAATTATGCATCTTGGAATTTGAATGTCATTAAAAGTTGTTAAAGCTATAAGGAATTCCTGCCATGCCTCAAGAACTTTTTTTAGGCAAATTATCATTCCTGGGATTCATTTCTTCATATTCACGTAAAGCTCTTTTTATAAAAGGATCTTTTACTAATCGTCTCCATAAACAATCTAACCTTTTTAGCACAATATCTCTAGATTTTCTCAAACACTTAGGATATTCTTTAAGAGGCATTTTAACCACATATTTCCCTTCTTAATCTTCATAAAAATTACTTTTGTAATGTCCTTCCCATATCAGGGTTTCATTATTAGGAAAAATATCCGTGAATATCCATTTAAAATGCAGAAGAAGATTTCTCAACAATATGAACCAGAGTATTTCAATGTTTCAGTTGTGTGATTCTCTGCTTCGCTCTGCTCGTTGTGTTTGGGAGTTGTATCAGCCTTTATGAATTCTTCTTCAAGAAGAAGGAAAAAGGAAAAACTCGGAAGACGCTACCAGGGACGTGAAAAGTGTCAAAAAAAGTCTAAAGGTATCATATTTTCTATGAAACACACACACAAATTCATCATAATATTCTACATTAATTTTTGAAAAAATCCTTTTTTAATAATGTAATTAACAAAAAATCACCCTTCACATATGTCAATTTGAAAATAAGGGATCCATACCTCTTATTATGCAATATCTATATAAAAAAAATCAATTAAATGTTTAGAAATACCATTGTATGCTTTTCTAACCTTTCAGCTTAAAAAAACAAAAATTTTCGTTCAAAAATTAACAAAAATCCTCCATCACACATGTGTCTCTTTTCTTGAATTTGAAAATGAGATATCTTATCGCCCAATGTGCAATATCAATCTAAAAAAATCAATTAAATGTTTAAAATGGCGTTGTATGTTGGACATAACGTTTCAACTTAAAAAACAAAATTTTAATTCAAGAACTTTAAGATATTGCAGCATATTTACTATTTCCCCATGCGGACAGTTGCTGTCGATATGAGTTGTGGAATGAGAGAGAAGACATTTCAAATCCAAATCTGTCTTTTTCCACGTTGCTTCATTTATTATGGCCCTCGAGAAATTCTTATGTTTATTTTTCAGAACAAAAAAAAATTTCATTTTAACTTACATGAAACTAAACAAGAGAGACAATCTATCTTACTAGTTATTTGAATTTTCAGAAGGTGGGAAGGGGATAGGAAAGACAGTAAAAAATATAAATCATTGGTGAAAGTTTTAATTATATTCTTAAAATTATTAATACTACATAGTATTTAGATACTGGCATAAATATCAGAGCTTATTCAACAATTGCGACATACTACTGTGCCCAAAAAGTAACGTCAATTATTTTTTTCAAAAACTCTTTATTTATTCTTCCACCTGTCTTCAAAGTAATCCCTCCGGACACAATGCTCTTATGCCAACTTTTTTATCAATCCTCAATGCATGTTAAAAAGTCATCGGCAGGGATGGCCTCCAAATCACGTTGAATCTCTTCAATCGACTCAAAACGGTGTTCCCGAAGTGATCTTTTAAATTTAGGGAATAGCTAGATGTCGTACGGTGTGAATACAGTGGTTGTGGAACGATATGGGTTTATTTTTGGCGAAATTGTTCACGAAGAATCAATGCAGTGTGAGCTGGCACATTACGTGTTTTCAGTACCAATCGAGATATGACGCGTTTGAGGCCCAAAATGGAATTGGCCGATCCTTTTGAAATTCCAACATAATCAAGGTCTCTAATAGTAAATAGATGGTTTGCAAGCGCCAAATCTTTAATTTTTAGACATGAGCTTCGTCGGTTAAAGTTGAGGATCGACCAGAGGGCTCTTCATCTTCAACGCGTTCTCTGCATTCTTTGAACTGTTTATACCATTTCTAATCAGGGAATGCTCATTGAATGTCTTCTGAAACATTCTATACGTTTCCGCAAACAAAATTTAATGCAAGTTTTTTGCTCAATTGATTCAGACATTTCAAAAATCGCAGGAAACAGTTTTAGCGTCTCCCAAAGTCAAGAATAGCTGAAACACTAATGAATATTTTGACGTGAAATTTCATAAAGATATCAAGGACAGTGCCAGCAACCTCAATAAGAAAAAAAATTGAAATTCCAACATGACCGGGAAACTTAAATTAGAAATTGGTCTTACTTTTTGGACATAGCAGTATGTTGTTGTGACTAATCCTCAGTATCCTGCAGTGCAGGATGGACATCCCATGAGTAATCTACTCATGGATGGATGGAAAGGGGACACCTTCTGTTATGATGGAGCACACGTAGGTAGAAGTCTGACTTGGCTCTGAGATACCCTCATTGCCATATGAGACCGGGACCTACTGCTTAAAGCTGATTCGAACAACTACAAACACGGCAATGAGCGCCAGAGCTCTAGACACTCGGCCATTTAAGCCCTGCTGTGATTCATTCAGATGGGAAACAGCCAGATGGCCAGTTGGCTAGTGCTCTAGCCTGTGGTGCTTAAGGTTCGAATCCTGGCCGTGGCGTGTATGTTTGTGAGTAATTCCGGAACCCATGTTAAACTGTAGGTGCCGATCTTTTTAGCCTTCGTGTGTACAAGATGACCGTAGAGCGACAAACTATTCAGCTGATATATTAAAACTATTTTTTTGTCAAAGAACCACTGGATTGTTTCACTATCTAAATGGGACATTCGTGATATATCGAGTTGTTAGTCCTGTGATAAATCAACTTTAAATTTTTGTACTCAATTTATGATATAAAATTAGATATCAGATAACTATTTATTTTATAAGGTTAAGACAAATATAATACACTGATGACAAAAGTCATGGGATACCTCTTAATATCGTGTCGGCCCTCCTTTCGCCCGGCGAATATGGACTCAACAAGTCGTTGGAAGTCTTCTGCAGAAATATTGAGCCATGCTGTCTCGATAGACGTCCATAATTGTGAAAGCGTTGATGGTGCAGGATTTTGGGCACGAACAAACCTCTCGATGATGTCCCATAAATGCTCGATGGGATTCATGTCGGGTGATCTAGGTGGCCAGATCATTCGTTGGAATTGTCCCAGAATGTTTTCAAACCAATCGCGAACAGTTGTGGCCCGGTGACATGGCGCATTGTCATCCATAAAAATCCCATCGTTGTTTGGGTACATGAAGTCCATGAATGGCTGCAAGTAATCTCCAAGTAGCTGAACATAAGCATTTCCAGTCAATGTTCGGTCCAGTCGCACCAGAGGACCAAGTCCATGCCATGAAAAAACAGCCCACACCATTATGGAGCCACCACCAGCTTGAACAGTGCCTTGCTGACAGTTTGGGTCCATGGCTTCGTGGGGTCTGCGCCACACTCGAACCCTCCATCAGCTCTTACCAACTGAAATCGTGACTCAACCAGGCCAAGGTTTTCCATTCATCTAGGGACCAACTATTCTCAAATCGCTGCAAGTGTCGTTCTGTCAGTAAAGGCACTCGAGTCGGTCTTCTGCTGGAATAGCCCAAGAAAGCCAAATTTCTCCGCACAGTTCTAACAGACAAGTCCCTTGTACGTCCCACATTGATTTCTGCGGTTATTTGACGCAGTATTTCTTGTCTGTTAAATTTACGACTCTTTGCAACGTCGCCGGTCTCGGTCGTTAAGTGCAGGCGGTCGAGCTGTCCATGGTGGGATGTTATGCCTGATTTCATACTCTCGGCCCACTCTTGACACAGTGGATCTGGGAATGTTGAATTCAACGATTTCAAATGGCATGACCCATGCGTCTAGCTCTAACATTCCGTGTTCAAAGTCTGTTAATACCCGTCGTGCGGTCATCATCAACCTCTTCAAAATAACTTGAACAGAGAAAGCTCTTTAAAGCACTGTTTTTACCTGTTCTACGTCTACCATCTGAAAATTTGCATATTGCTATCCCATGACTTTTGTCACTTCAGTGTATATGCGTTATAGTGTCTGCAATATTAATTAAATTATGGTTTGTAGCGAAATAATAGAGTTTTTGCATAACGGAAGCCACGCTTTCTGCATAACGCTTTCACTTCTCCGCTATCAGGCCTGCGCATGAGCTCATCAGAACTCGGTAATTTATCGGGAAGCTTAAAATGAGTTTTTGCGAAGATATTCATTTTAAAATAGCGGCAATACTAAATCTCGAATGCGAGGAGCTGGTGATGATATAGAAATACAAATACTCAGTTCTCGATAAGAAAGATTTAACAAATGTAGATTTTAATCGTTTTTTGTCACAGAAAATTAATTTTTTTTTTAATTACGTTTTTTAAAAAATTGCAAATGTATCACATTATGCTTATAGCTCCACTTGCTAATTGATATTCATTTGGGATCAAACCAATTTTAAATTTAAAATTCCCGGGGCTGAATTTCAATTGTTTTTTTTTTATTTTTAGGTTGCTGTCTGTGTGAAATTTAACGTCAAAATATTCATTAATGTTTGAGTTACGCTTGGCTTAGTAAGACGCTAAAACAGATTCCGACGATTTTTGAAGTATCTGAATTAATTGAGCAAAGAACTTGCATTAAATTTTGTTTACGGAAACGTATAGAATGTTGCAGAAGGCATTCGGTGAGCATTTCTATATCGAAAAGAAATGTTTACAAGTGGTATAAACAGTTCAAAGAAGGCAGAGAACGCGCTGAAGACGAAGAGTCCTCAACCTCAACCGACGATGAATATGTCCAAAAAATTAAAGATTTGGTTCTTTCAAACCGTTGATTTACAATTGGAGAACTTGATGATGATGTTGGAATTTCAAAAGGATAGCTCGATTCCATATTGGGCCTCAAACGCGTCAAATCTCGATGGGTGCCGAAAACATTGTATGAGCCAGCTCACACTGCATTGATTCTTCGTGACTTTTTCGCCAAAATGAAACCCATATCGTTCCACAACTACCGTATTTACACCATTTTCCTTCTGGTTATTCTTTAAACTCAAAAACCACTATATCTCAGGCATCAGGTTCGAATCCTGGCGGTGACATGGATGTTTGTTCATGGTTCGGAATCCACGTTAAACTGTAGGTTCCGGTCTGTTTCGCCCAAAGTGTGCACAAGATGACCGACCAACCAAACCAAACCAAACCAAAAGACCACTACGGGGACATCGTTTTGAGTCGACTGAAGAGATTCAACGTGAATCAGCGCGCGCTTTGAGGGCCATTCCTGCCGATGACTTTTTAACATGCAGTGAGGATTGGTAAAAAAGTTGGCATAAGTGCATTGTGTCCTGAGAGGATTACTTTGAAGGCAATGAGATAAAATTAGAAAAATAAATAAAGAGTTTTTGAAAAAATAATTTGGTCTTCCTTTTTATGTACGGTAGTATTTCTACAGCCCACTTAACAACCTGTGTATTTAGATAACGTTTCTGTTTTTCAGCTGGTTTAGAAAATTGCTGTCTCTTTTTCAAATGCTTTTGCGGCATCACTAATGGACGGAAACTGTTGAGCCTCAGTTCAGGCGAGGGCCAGTTCGGATGCATCAACGGCATGCGCTTCCTCAGCAATTGCAATGTTGTGGCTATACATATGAGTCTAGTATATTTTTACGTATTAAGTAAGTCCTATAATTTACTTAAACATAAATAATTAACGCTTACAACTACTGTAGGGCTCAACAATAATGGCTGGCTGAATAGAACGTTACTTTCAGCATTTACGTTTTTATTATTATTCGTTATTTTTCAATCCTTCTATTAGCTCACACTCTCCCTATATATATATCTTGTTCAAATTTTCAATCGTTCATAAAATGCTTTTTTATTCATCCACTTAAGTTCAAATACATTTTTTTTTTGAACTTGTAGTGGATGACACTGAATGTTAATACAGTTTTTTTTCAAATGATAATTCAGTAATTAAATTTAATTAATTACTTATAGTATTTTTTATATTTAAGCTGTATATATCTACCAATAGATGGTGCCAGATAAACTTAAAAAAAAAATGAAAGAAAATTATTTATAAAGGACTTTCTGCAATAGAGTGAAAAATATGTAAGAATTGACTTAATTTTTTTTTTTTTTTTTACATTACTTGTTTTATCTAATGTAGCTGACAATATAGAGACAGTTATATTTATGCCAAAAGTAAGGGCTGTTGCTCATTTAGCACTACCCAGGAGGCATGCGTAGCTTGAGGATATGCCACGGAAGCGAGTACCCCCCTCCCCCAAAGCTCTACGGTTCTATTAGACCAGGACCTACGGTTTAAAGTGGATTCCGAACAACTACAATTATTCATTTTTTAAGCATTTGTTCTTCGAACGTATTAGCTTCTTATTCGTTCTTCGAACAAATTATTCGTTCTTACGCATGCTCTACTAATTAGTCTTGTAAAAAGAACCCATTTAGCATATGGGACCAATACAATGTTTATTTTTCATTTATATTGCAATGGAAGGCTTTATTTAAGGACATTCTATAACAGAAAATCTATGCTTGAATTGAAAATCTGTTATTTATATCTGTAATTTATAGTTTGTCCTTCTCCTTTTCCTATTGGCCAATAGCTCTAGCTCTCAGTACCCCAGATTTCGGGTTGGAATCCCGGCGGTACCATGGTTGTTTGCAGCTGTTCGGAATCCCCTTTAAACCGTAGGTCCCGGTCGCATATGACTGTAAGAGCATCACGGAACCCAGTCAGATTTCTCTCACCCACATCATTCTTAAAATGTAAATGAGCAACTCATCTCTAGGCACAGTGATGTGATGTGGTGCAGTAGTAGTAGTGGTGGTTCAAAATCCATGTTAAAATCATGTTCTGGTCTAATTAGCCCAAAGTGGGCATAAAATAACCGTAGAGCGACAAACCAAACCTTCGATTTTTGAGCGGCTTTATGACCAATTGGTTAGCTCTCTGGCCTTGGTCCCACAGGCTTCCTGTTCGAATCCTGGCAGTGACAGGGGAAGTTTGTGAGTGGTTCGGATCCACATTAAACTGTAGATCCCGGAATGTAATTAGCCTAAAGTGTGCACAAAATGACAAGTGACAAACCAAACTTTCATTTTTACGTTTACGTTCAATGTTTTTTATGTGTGTTTTATGTTTATCAATGTTTTTTTACGTGGTCAAAAATCAAATTATTTACTTCTAAAAGTCTTCGAGTGCTCTATAGCTGATGCCTTTGTGTAAAAAAAGAGCGTCGCTGCATACGATCCTACACTCGTAATAGACCTTGAGCTTACGTGTTTGGTGTACACCATTTTGAAGACCACTGTTCTACCAGCGCAAGGAATGCGTGCACTTTGAATGATATACGCAGCAGTCATCGGGGCGTAACGCATTGGGAATTACAGTTCAGGAATAGAAAATTTATATTTTTGGAAAGTATTTAGTTCCTGGCATTATTTAAAACACTCGTTAAAATGAGCCAAAATTAAAAATAGAAAACTATTTAAAATATAAAAATTTGTAGATAGCGATGTTCTAACTTAAGGAGCACATCGTAACAAATAATTAAAATTAAAATGCCAAAGATTGCAGCTCAGATTCGCTTGAAGTGATCATAGTGACTAGACAACAGCCACAGCGGTAGAATCGGCAGTTGCAGAATAAATTCCACAACGCCTTTTCAATGCCGGGAAAGATAGCTCTGGGTCTCTTCCTGGAGCTAGCCACACTTGGATGATATACAGGTATTTGCCTGATCGCTTCGTTGCGGATCTGAGGGCATTTGGAGTGAAACGATTTCGAAATTTTGAAAATATAGTCCATAATAGGATCTATATCTAGGTTTCTGTGGAGTTGTTCCCTTCGAACAAACCACGGGGCGTTGACTATCATAGCTATCGGCTTATTTTGAAAAACTTGCAGCTTCTTAAGATTTGCGATTGAGGAGGACGCCCAAATAGGACATCCATATAAGAGAATTGGTCGAAGGATAGATTTATAGAGTAAAACCTTGTGTCTGATCGTAAGCCTACTCTTTCGAGAAATTAGGCTTTTTAGCTTAACGCTAGCAGCAGTTGCTTTAGCAACTACTTTGGCAAAATGGGCGTTAAAAGATAATTTTGAGTCAAAAAGTAACCCCAGGTACTTGTATTCAGTAACCCAGGGGACTGGCTGGCCGAAAAGGGTGACATTCAAAGAGAACCAATGTTCTTTTTACGTGTAAACAGGAGGCACACTTTTGGTAGGATTGACTTTAATCTTTCAGGTGGTCAACCAACTTTCCAAGCGAGGAATATAATTATTTAGCAGAGCAACGACCTTTTGACGAAAGACAGCGAAATATGTATTCCAGCAAGAATGTTTTTAATACGCTTTTATTAGTTTCACCTGTTTGTTTGTTTGCAACTAACTCTTTGGGCTCGATTTTTGCTCTACTTTAAGCGATCAGATTTAATTTAAACGTTGTAGACATATCAAGGACCGACGACACTAAAATAGTTTGATAAGTTTATTATCTTATCATGATTAGGATAGCCAGGATTTGTGATTTTTTATTTTAACTTATGAAAGCAATTTAACCCATGTAGAATGAGAGTACCTAAGACATTCAAGCCTACTTGGGACAGTGGCACAACGGATAACGCGCCTGACTACGGATTTAGATTCCCTGTTCGAATCCTGGCTGGCTCGGAGATATTCGCATTTAGCCTTTGTTTCATTCACAATTAAATTATTGTAAGAACTATAGTTCCAGTCCTCCGTACCGGATTATTGTTTAAAAACACTAAAAAACTCGCTTTTAGAGTTGATCAAACTAAAAAGTAAAAAATAAATTACAGTTTACAAAAAAAACTAAAAAACACGCTTTTAGAGTTAATCAAACTAAAAAGCAAAAAACAATTGTTAACATAAGAATAAAATTACTGACGAGAAAATGGATGTCACTGTTCTAAAGAGTGGGGTGCTCGATATCAATAGTTATAATTTTTCAAGTTTCACAAATGTAGAGTTTTAAAAATGTCATCCCCACACGCTTTTAGAACAGGGAATTCATTTCTCGTCAGTAATTTTATTCTTATGTTAACAATTATTTTTTACTTTTTAGTTTGATTTTACTCTAAAAGTTGTTTTTTAGTTTTTTTTAAACTATAATTTATTTTCAAGCCTTTTTATTTTTGAAGGAAACTTTGAAGAACTAAAGCCTATGATAGAATCGTGGATTATCCCGGTTGCAGCCAACCATATTGTAACTGTTGATACATTTTTTGTAATTAGGTAAGGGGTTTATTTATTTTTAAGCAAAATATTTTTCGTGAATTTTCTTATAATTTCTTTAATAGATTTAATTTTTTTCTTTTTATTTTAATATCCCAAATGTAGTTTATTTTGTATTGTAAACCTATTCATTAAGATGAACAGATTCTTTGTACAATTCGATGAAAAAAGATTGTTACTTTTTCTTATGATGTTCTTTTCTTTGTGATTCATTTTCTTCTGATATTTCTAACCATTTGAGATAAATCTTATTAAAGAGACCACCATTAAGTCATTTTGCATTACAAGAAAATTAAATATTTGGTACGTGTCCAGTAAAATGGACTTTAGGAGTATAATGTCTGGTATAATTCATTTTGGTTCATAATATTATGTTGTGAGGATACGTTGATATTGGTATTTATATATATTCAAAGACATTAAAACGCCCAGGCCGAAAACCATCCGTCAGTGGTAATTTTTTGTTAAAAATTATTAAAGATTAGTTTCCGTTTTGGAAATATCATTAACATATCCGGTCACATTGTCCAGGACACTGACAAATACAGAGCTATTTTTCTCAAAACAAATATAATAAATAACTTAATAAATGGATCAAATCCCATTGTTCAGGACATTGACAAATACAGAGCTATTTTTCTCAACACAAATATAATAAATAAATGAATAAATGGATAAAAAGTCCCATTGTCCAGGACACTGACAAATACAGAGCTATTTTCTCAAAACAAATATAATATAATAAATGGATCAAATCCCATTGTTCAGGACATTGACAAATACAGAGCTATTTTTCTCAACACAAATATAATAAATAAATGAATAAATGGATAAAGTCCCATTGTTCAGGACACTGACAAATACAGAGCTATTTTTCTCAAAACAAATATAATAAATAACTGAATAAATGGATCAAATCCCATTGTCCAGGACACTGACAAATACAGAACTATTTTTCTCAAAACAAATATAATAAATAAATGAATAAATGGATCAAGTCCCATTGTTCAGGACACTGACAAATACAGAGCTATTTTTCTCAAAACAAATATAATAAATAACTAAATAAGTACATGTCATACATGTGGTACAAATCCACATGGAGTCCAAGTCCCTTCAGTCAAAGTTCAATGGAGCAATCCATAATAAGGCAAATACAGTCACAGGTGGCTTCCCCAAGAGACTTCGTTCCTAATAAACAAATTGAATGGCCTCGAATGCTAAATACAAACATTAAAAAGAAATTAAAAAAGAGCATTATGATTTTTCAGTGATGCATTAGCCTTTTTACAATTTAACTTTGAAAGATGTACTTTCCATTGTATAATCCATTCATATAAAATATATTTTCTTTTCTTGGATTCTAGTGGGTTTTTAAATGCATACTTGTTTTCCCAAAGAATACGAGAAATTGAATGGAAAAGTATCGTGGCCTTACTTTTATATCAAAGAGATTTGTCAGGTATGTGTTTTATCTTATACCATTCTGTTTATTTGATTAAACAGAAATATCTACTTATGTAAATGTATACTACTGTGCCCCAAAAGGAAGACAAAATATTATTTTTTTCAAAACCTCTTTATTTATTCTTCCAAATTTATTTCATCGCCTTCAAAGTAATCCCCTCCGGACACGATGCACTTATACCAATGTTTTCCAATCTTCAATGCATGTTAAAAAGTCATCGGCACGGATGGCCTTCAAAGCGCTCGGCGAGTCACGTTGAATCTCTTCAATCGACTCAAAACGGTGTCCCCGAAGTGGTCTTTTGAGTTAAGGGAATAGCCAGAAGTCGGACGGTGTGAATACGATGGTTATGGAAAGATATGGGTTTCATTTCTGGCAAGAAAGTCACTTTTGTGACTCACTAACTACTATTTAAATATTGTCAATCCTAAAATAATCTAGTTTTAATAACTTTTAACTTTAGAATTTTTTTCTTTTCATAGATTGACACCCGTGTACATGGCAGTGTTAGGAATATACACTTTTATACTTCCGTACATGGGTTCGGGACCTCTATGGCCAAGATACTGCACTCATCCAGCGTGTGAAAAAAACGGGTGGTACAATCTGTTTTACATTAATAATTTTTAATAGCCGAAAAACAGGTGAGTTCATTCAGTTGTTATATATGCTAAGGTATCTCAGCACCTGGTTTGGAAACTTCTAGGATGTTGCAGGACTGGGGTCGGTAATTTCAAATCTTAGTAGTGATGCAGGTATTGACGAAGCGCATCATACGAACATGGAGTTCTTATAGTGATCATGCGAATGTGCATCTGGCTAAAAGGGCTACCAAGAGCATTAAGCGACTAATAGGTGCTTCAACGCGGAATGTGCACCTGATTGAAAGGGCTGCCAAGCGCATTATGCGACTAATAGGGTGCTTCAACATGGAATGTGCATCTGGTTGAAAGGGTTGCAAAGTGCATATGCGACTAATAGGGTGTTTCAATGCGGAATATGCCCCTGGTTGAATGCCAGGATAATGCGACTAATCAACGTGGAATGTGCACCTGGTTGAAAGGGCTTGCCAAGCGCATTATGCGACTAATAGGGTGCTTCAACGCGGAATGTGCATCTGATTGAAAGGGCTGCAAAGTGCATTATGCGACTAATAGGGTGCTTCAACGTGGAATGTGCATCTGGTTGAACTGTATGCGAATGTGCATTTGGTTGAAAGGGCTGCCAAGCGCATAATGCGCAATACCTGGTTGAAAGGGCTGCGACTAATAGGGTGCTTCAACGCGGAATGTGCCCCCTGGTTGAAAAGGCTGCCAAAGCGCATTATGCGATTAATAGGTGCTTCTACACGGAATGTGCATTTGGTTGAAAGGACTGCCAAGCGCATTATGCGACTAATAGGTTCAACGTGGAATGTGCATCTCTGCCAACGCAATATGGACTATGCACCCCTGGTTGAAAGGGCTGCCAAGCGCATTATGCGATTAATAGGTGCTAATGTGCATCTGGTTGAAAGGGCTGCCAAGCGCATTCAAAGTGGAATGTGCACCTGGTTGAAAAAGGCTGCCTAGTGCATTATGCGACTAACAGGGTGCTTCAACGCGGAATGACGCATACTTTTAGCCATATATTATTTATAACAGTGGTTGTTCGAACTTTCCAAAGAGCTGTCATGAACGAATCGTGACGATATAGAGGAGGTTGTACTAGCTTTTGTACAAGTTAATCAAGACCTTGTATTGCGCAACCATTCCGAAAAGAGAATATGCATCCTTAGTTTACTTTATCGTCTGTCGGCCATTTTACTTTTGTGGATGCACTCTGCATTATTGATTTGGCGCTCTTTCATTCCTGGTGCTTCCTGAATGTCGAGTGATTCTAGCTTTTCTAGGTGTATCCTGAGATCTTAATGAGAGATGAGGTAAATTTCGCAAACCTTATGCTGAGTTAACCTTTATTCATGTAATATTGATATGGTTACATTTCATGAATGCTACCTTCTTTTCGCGTATTACGCTCTATTAAGTGCTCGGACCTCTCGCGCAATGGCCGCATTTTTATTTAAGCAGCTCCGATACTAAAAAGTACATGTCAATCCCCTTTATGCTGAATGAGGAACTCGAAATTGGCCACGCAGCTCAGTCTTAAAATGCATGTTAAACAAACTCCATGTGCCTGCTCACTCCTTCTTGAGACTAGTGGAGGAAAATGGTGCAAAATCCTCTTGTGGGACAATAATCGTCTAATAAGTAATCACTGGTGGGAGCGAACAGGACTAAACATGTTTTTTTTATTCCTACAGATGAGATGTTAAAACGATTTGGCTACCTACTGAGTATCCTCAAACCAATAATCATAATCTACATTTAAAACATTTAAATTAGAAAAACTATTCTTTTCATTTTCGTTACTAAATTTGTTTACCACAAAAATCATTAGTATGTGAGAGGCCCATGCATAAAAGAATTGTTACGGATTAGTATTGCTTTTTTTTTAATCATTTCAATTTTGTCATTACCTAATAGCTAAAATGTTCCTAAAATTCAATAACAGAATTGATTTGATAACTTAATTGTCCACCATGGCCACGATTCAACAAAAATAAAAAGGAGCAGCAACATCTGATGATAATCAAAATTCTAAATTTCTTTTGTTTTCGTACATATCGGATAAAAAATTACCTCATCATCTTCATCATTAGTTACGCAACAGCCCCATAATGGGCCAAGGATGTCTGCCTACTGGCAGATTTCTAGACATGAGATGTTTTCTTTTTTTACGAGGTGGGGTTGTCAATCCAACCCCCTAAGTTCTACAGCCATAATAGACCGGGACTTTAACCCGGAACCTTTTGCACCGAGCGAAAAAAATAGTACATATTTCTTAAAATTTAATTTTTAATTTGTTACCCCAATATAAGTATTAGCATTTGCATTGGACAGTCATTATTTTTTTAAATCTACTCAAAATTTAAATTACTCTACGATTTATAGAATCTCATGTCGCATAGTTGCGCAATTTTTTATTTTTATATAGGAATACACTTAATTAAAAGTACAAATTGCATATTGAATAAAATTTACTTATTTTATATATTTTTATTTATTTTACTATTATTATTTCGGTAATGATGAGATTCCATTTTCTTTGCAGTGCATGTTATGGTGCTGGTATCTCGCAGTTGAAATACAGTTCTATATCATTAGTCCTCTATTCATGGTACTGTTACAGCGGTACGTGCTATTTGAACAGATGCGTAAAAAAATATTATTCACTCATTATTTTCGTTTAAACACTCACTATTTCTTTACATTAGAGTTATTATATAGGATTAGCAAAATTGAAGGACAGTATTTTAAAAATTTATGTTTTAAAAAACTGCTACACTTAATAGTATCAGCAATACATGAAAATAAAGAAACACTGTTCCAATTTTTCAATATGTATCTTTTACTAATTATTATATTTATTATTATGTATCAAATGTTTCTCAAATATATTTTCCTCACTTCAAAGCGATTTAAAAGGGCCATTGTAATAAATTTTTATATTATTTATTATCATTCTTATTATTTAGTTATGTTCCAGTTTTAATTCCCGGAGATTAAATTTTAAAATTCATAAATTTATACTAAATAAATTCCCATTAAAAATAAGAAATTTTAATAAGGAAGTCTTAAATGATGATGAAATGATTAAATGAAGTACTAATAATGTTATTCATTCAATTCCTTCTATTAGCTCACACACTCCTATATATATCTTGTTCAAATTTTCAATCGTTCATAAAATACTTTTATTCCTCCACTCAAGTTCAAATATATTTTTTTTGAACATCTTGTGGGTGACACTGGATGTTAATACAGTTTTTCAAATATTAATTTAGTAATTAAATTTAATTAATTTTAGTTTTTTTAGATTTAAGTTGCATATATCTACCAATAGATGGCGCCAGATAAACTTTAAAAAATGAATGAAAATTATTTATAAAGGACTTTCTGCAATATAGTGAACAAAAAAAAGTAGGAATTGACTTTAAAAAGTTTTTTTATGACATTAGCTGTTGAATATAAAAAAATTGGCTACATTTTTTTTGAAATCAAACGTGTTAATGGATACGCGATTTATTTCTAGCTCCTCACGATTCGGATACACTTTGATTGGTGTGGTCACTTTTGCTTCTTGTCTTACCAATTTCATGATAACAAACCAGAACAATTTACTTGATGGACCCGCAAGATATTTCCAGCATTTGAAGGAACCATTGTATCAAGATCGGTGAGTATTTTGATAACTGATCAAGAATATTATAGATTAAATTATTGCTCTGTGATTTAATATTTTCAGAATTTTTTTTTTTTTACTAAAATCTGTCAATGATAGTTGTAAATTGAGAAATATCATTTCTAAATTATGATGAATTGGTTACCCATAATACACAATTTACGGGCATTTCTACTTACAACAAGGGTAGGAAACTCAAATGGAGGCTACATCGGAAATGCATCCTAACTCCGCGGGCAACATATAAAATTATATAACCCTCTTATTAGATTTAGACCCACTATAGACATTTTTGAGGAATGAAAAATTGAAACACAACGAGTTATCATTTTTGTGGTTACTATTATTCTTACCAGTAAACATAGATAATATAATAACAAGGATACTAAAAAGCATATTGTAAGGCAATATATAACACTAAAAATTAAATATAAAAAATATATAAATATAAACTAAATTAAAAAATGAATTCATTAAACAATTTCATTTTACTAGTGCGATATTTGTTTATCCACTGTTTCACTAACTTTTGCAAATCGATCTCAATGTGGATATCTGCACATCGTAATGGGTGTTGCGTCCGTTTTGTTTCAGCGCATTTTGTGTTGGGTTAATTTCGTTGTCGAAAAAAAAAAAAGATTCGCATGTGTAAGATGAACCAAAGCCGCTAACAGCTTGAACAAAGTCTGGTTTGCTCTGCTCTCAACAATCAGCTGTGTGTATCTAGGGATTTTTGCTGCATTACTGGGATCACTTTAAGTGAAACATAAAACCTATTATATTAGATGTTTCAAAATGCGCGCTCATCATAAGTTCGCAGAATATAATTTAATTATTCTGCGAACTAATAATTGTAAAAACTCATCAATAAGAATATAGAAGTTTAGTTTTGTATTTAGAAAATTTAATGCAGAAGGCATTATAAATATTTTTAAATATTGCTGCTATGACATTTTTTGCCATATTTTAATTTTCTTATTATTCTGATTTGGTTTTGTCGCTGTAAGGTCATCTTTTTGCACACGAGAGCTAAACAGACCGGGACCTACAGTTTAAAGGGGATTCGAACCACTCACAAACACCCATGCCACCACCAGGATTAGAACCTAAAGCCTCTGGTACTAAAGGTAGTGGCCCACTGTTTTCAACCAACATATTCAATTCAAGAAAACTTTCCTAAACAAAATTTGAAACTTCTGAGTCAAAAGATTAAACATTACGTATACGATTTTAAGATGAATATAAATCTTTTTTTTTTTTTTTTTTTTTGTATACGAAAATGTATTAAAAGATCTGTACATATATATTTATAATATCAGAAAAACAACTGCAATATTCTTTGTGTGGATAATCAATTTGTTTTATTTTTTAATGTTTCAAATTAATATTATTTTTGTTTTCCTCTCAGATTTTTTCATTACATTTACCTGGTGTATCAGATGCCATACACAAGAATATCTCCCTATCTAATTGGAATAGCTCTTGGATATTACTTTTATACGAGAAGGAAAAATGAAGACAGAAAAAATACTCTGGTGATTTCATTTTATTTTTAAGTGATATTTCTTTGGGTTTTTTTAAGTGCAGGGGGTGATTATAATTAAAGTCCCACTTTTAAAATGTTGTATAAAAAAAGAACCACTCGTCAGAAAGAGATAAAATTTTAACTGACGATACTCGAAGAACCAGGAAACGGTACGGTCCCAGAAAACAGTTCTAAAGTGAATTAATAGATGGCGCTATAAGCTGCATGGCGAAAGTGGATTGTGCTACCAATACCATTTTGAAACGAAAATACATATGACGGCATGATTTACACATTAAACCAACTATACAGCTCAATGTGCTTGGTTGTTTCAGTTTTTTTTTTTGAGGGAAAAATTCCCTAGTCATTCGATAGTTGTGACACTGTTGGTGGAAAGCCCATCCACCACGGCAAGGTCATACCTAATTGGATGGGAAAAAACAATGGAACTTTTTTTTTTTTTTTGATACCATACCGTTTCCCCCCTTTCTTCAAGTATCTTCAGTTCAAATGTGAACTCATTGTGACGAAGTGGCTCTTTTTTACATCATTTTGAATGTGAGACTTATTAAAATCACCCTTTATATTTGTTAGTTCCTTTCTTCCTTCAGTTTTTGTGTTCTTTGTTATATTTCTGTATTCTTGTCTTGTCAATGGAAATAAAAAAAAATTATTACTCTTTATAAATGAAATTTTTACATTTAATAACAGCTGGAAATGTTTATGGACAGGCAAACGCCTTATTTAGAAAATCTGTAAAGCCTTGCAGTTATTATGGCTTGCTGAGATAATAGCATATGTAAGCAAGTCGTGGAAGATTCATAATGGTAAACACCGTCCTTAGGGAAGGCTTCTCGAAATTGTGATGACTTTTAGTTATCAAGAGAAGTTATACCTAATAAATCACATTCTATCTAGTGCAATTAAACTGTAACCCAAAAAAAATGTATGTAAATAGAAAGCAGTATAATAAACAAAAACACTCCTTCTATTTTTATGTAATGGCATTAATATAATTTATAGATGTACTTGTGTTTTGGATGGTTTGTCACTGCTCTGATGATGGGATTTTGCTACTTGGGGTTCTACAACAGAGATGAATCAGCGATTGAATCTGCAGTTTACAATGGTCTGAAACATTTATTTTCCTGCAGCCTTGCGTGGATTATGTTTCTGTGCATATCAGGACAAGGAGGTTTGTATCCTTAAATTACCTCACATTCATTGTTAAAATTTCTGTACATGATATAATACAATATTTAATTTTACTTCATTAAATATTTGATAATGATTTTTAGTATCGGTTATGATTGTCAAGAATATTATAAGAACTGTAGTAGATCTGTCGCCGTTTGTTATTTTTTGCATCTCGATCTGGGTGTGGTCAAGTCACAAGAACACACATTCAGAAAACGCACCACTTTAATTACAACAAACAAGAACACAACAAAGATTAACAGCAGGTAATACCTTTAAAGACATATATAAACTCATGTTTGTGAAAATTGCAACACCATGAAGGACTTAATGACTGAAATTTTCAGGAAATGCAAATTAGCGCATGATATGCAAATGATTAAATTTCAAATCCGTAGCGCATGCGTATGCTAAGCAGCGCCCTCTGAACGGCGGATGGATACGGTTAAATAGACGGCTGTAGCGAGGCGTGTATGGTTATCGGTGGTTATCTGCTAGTGGTAAAAGTTAGCTCAATCGTTACTTATGCCTCTTCGACGAAAGAGAGCGAGATTTGAACAACTTACAGAGTTTGAACGGGGAGAATCATCGGCCTTCGTGAAGCTGGATTGTCTTATCGTGCAGTAGCCGCTCGTGTGCAGCGTAACAGCAGCACAGTGATGCGTCTTTGGAAGCAGTGGACGGACGAGTGTCGGACAACTCGAAAATCCAAGAGTGGACCCCAAAATGTGACGTCAGCTCGCGGTAATAGACACCTGGTCCGCATGGCGCTGACGGACCGTACAGCTTCCTCTAGACAATTGGCAGCACAGTGGTCAACAGCTGTTTCATTGTGTGATTCATTAGTTCGTAGACGTCTACTGCAGCGTGGACTGCGAGCAAGGGTTCCTTTATGCAGGATCCCTCTCACGCTAAACCATCGCCGCCTGCGGCTACTATGGGCCGCTCAGCATAGAGACTGGCGTGCTGATTGGCAGCATCTGTTTTCTAACGAATCCCGCTTTTAATTTGTGGTACCATGAAGGCCGCATTCGTGTCAGACGCTATGCCGGTGAACGCCACCTTCGGAGTGCATTATCGAACGCCACAGTGGACGAACACTCGGATGGTCTGGGGGCCATAGCATATTATGGACGATCTCAATTGCTAAGAATTGTGGGCAATCTGAACAGCAACCGGTACATCAGTGAAGTTCTACAGCCCCAAGCTGTTCCCTTCCTTCAAAGCTTGCCAGGCGCTGTATTTCAGCAGTACAATGCCCGCCCTCATATCGCTAGGACTGTTCAATCCTTCTTAGCAATGCGGCCAGCTTCTTCCTTGGCCTGCGTATGCCCCGGATATGTCGCCGATTGAACATGTGTGGGATTTCGTTGGTCGGCGTCTCGCTTGTGATCCTCGTCCTGTTGCTTCTGCAGACGAACTTTGGGTGCGCATACAAACAATATGGAATGCTCTTCCTCAGGCAGACATTCAAAATTTGTTTGACTCCATGCCACGTCGTGTAGCAGCACTTATTGCGGTGCGTGGTGGCTACACAAAAATACGATTCCGATCTCTTGTTATTGTTTGTTTGCTTTGAACATTTAATCATTTATTTGTACCACTACCACTCAACTGTGTATTTAATTTCATTCAATTGTGACGATTCCTTCGTGGTGTTGCAATTTTCACAAACATGAGTTTAGAATGTGCGTCCACTTAAATATAAGTATTTTATGTGGTAGGATTCTACTTCTAAGCTGTAAATAAAGTTACTCAAGTACATGCAGGATAGCGAAATATACTTCCTCTCTGGATCAGAGTCTGTAGGCTGATTTATACCCAGGATGGTGCTAACTATGTCTTCTATCGGGGTGAGAGACTGTAAGCTAAACGTCTCCAAGTAGCAGCTAATTTTACAGTTGTGGGAGGATTTCACTTCTAGATCTCTGTATGAGAGCTGGTAAATAACAGCAGCGCCTGTTTTGCCGTACGTCCTCTCTGACGAGAGTCTCGATGCCTACTAACGATTTCTTCTGTTCTCCGCAATGGGTGCTCTTGCAGGGCGTAGGAGAAAACAGGGTTCTGTAAATGGAACCACAGTTACAGAACATTAAAAAAATTAAAATATACCTTTATTAAAGGTTTACCATTAAATGCATCTTTACTATTCACCAGAATTAATTTAATATGTTAATATATATATTCATTGTATGAATGTAATTTTGGGGAAATGGAAACCCCACCATCCATTGTCATAATGAATTCATTTAACTGCTATGGTGATCTTGATACAGAGATTAAAATAAAATTTTGAGAATAAAATTTCTCTCTTTGATGTATGCTTTTTTTTTTTCAGGTCTGATAAATCGATTTTTGTCCTGCAGAGTGTTTCTACCGCTCGCACGTTTGTCCTACTGTGCTTATTTAATACACTTCTTGTTTCTTCTGAGGTATTTTCGATCCTTGACAGAAATGCAGGACCATTCTGCGTTGTTGTTTGTTAGTATGACTTTTTTTTTTTTATAATGGCCTAAAAATTGAATTTTAACACATAAAAACGAAGTTAAAATTGATAATTACATTGAATTCTTTATCAGTATAAAATAAATTCTATATAAAATTTCATATTATTTATATATTATTTTAAAAAAAAATTTCTTAATCAGTTTGATCATCATTCAATATTTCAACATTTAAAATTTCATTTGAATTGAATATGGTTAAAAAATTACTATAATAAATATTCTTAAATCATTTATTATCACATATACAATGAAATTTCAAGTCACAATTTCAATTTTCAGTATTAATTTTATGGCTTTTGTTTCAGATATGGATCTACACGAGAATCCTGGTGTACACGTACGCAACTTCTTTCTTCGCTTCCTTGCTTTTTGAGATTCCAGTTTTAAATTTGCTCGATGTGTACAAGAAAAAAAGAAGACCCACAACCTGAATCCTGCCCTGGACTTTTTCACCTGCTGTACATATAAAAATTATTTCAAGATAGATTTTAATAACTATTTATTTTTTTGGTTACAATATATGAAACACAAGACGAAATAAAATGGTATAAGATCGTAATTTTAAGTAATGTATGATTGCAATCAGTTTTTATTTTAATATTTTGTGTGTCATGATGAGACCAATTAAGTTTTCATTAACTCATTTTGCAAATATATTTTATCATAACAAGCATTTAAGACGAAACAAAAAATGATATAAAGTCGTAATTTTAAGTAATATATGATTAAAATAATTTTTTTTTTTTTTTTTAATATTTTGTGTGCCATGATGAGACCAAATAAATTTTCATTAACTCATTTAACAAATATATTTTATTATAACAAGCATATCCTTCTAACAAGCATTTTTATTTCATCAAGCATATGCTTCTAACAACCAGTATTTCTTATGCAATTGTTAATAAAAATATTAATGAGATGAGAGTTTACTGCATTCTTGTATTTCATCCATTGGCCAAATAAATAGTACGATTTTCGAAGAATATTTATTTCATTCTTGCAGAAATGATCCGGCTTGCATTTCATTCAATGAAAATTGCTACGTTTAATGAAATCCTCCCCAGAGGAAATGATTCGACGATCTAGCAGAAATGGTCAAATGATGATGTGCTCGGAATAGATAAAAACTACCATCAACCCACCCTATTCTTCTGAATAGAGCGAGCTGATGGCCAATTGGCTAGAACTCTGGCCGTTAACACCAAAGCATCAGGTTCGAATCCTGGAGGTGACATGAATGTTTGTAAGTGGTTCGGAGTTCGCATTAAACTATAGGTTTCAGTCGATCCCCAAAGAGTGCACAAAATGATCGTAGAGCGACAAACTAAACCTTAAACTTTTGAATAGATCCTGGCGGTGGCATGGATGTTTGTTTGTGGTTTTGGAATCCACTTTAAATGTATGGGGCCTGATGGCCGAGTGGCTAGCTCTTTGGCGCTCGATACCACGGGTTTCGGGTTCGAGTCCCGGCGGTGCCATGGATGTTTGTATTGGTTCGGAATTCACTTAAACCGTAGGTTCTGGTTTAATATGATCAAAGAGCATTGTGGTGGGGTAATGTTACTAGCGTCCGTATCCTATCTTCACTGAGTAGTGCCCAATGAGTAACAGTGGTGCAGCCCTTATTTATGGCATGAAGACGAACTGTCTCTATATTGCCAGCTGCATTAGAAAAAATGATTTGCTCTGTTTAGAGTGTTGGTGAGTATTGTTTCTTTGGAAGGATTTTTTTACATTGTAACGCTTTGCTGAAAAAGGTTCATCCTTTCGCAGATTTCATATCGCCGTACTCTGATGCAACTGAATTTATTGTATGAATGGAAAGAATATTTCAGGTTAGGTGGGGTAGATTGATAAATATTCCAGTATCGATAAATATTCATAAATATTCCAGTGTTCTTCCACTGGTTCTGCTCGTCATTTGATATGTAAACACTCACCACAGTCATTGTTTTGATAGGCACTTAGAGGTAGTTTTAACACATCAGCAATTGTCTCCAACACGACACACAATCCCTTTCAATCGCCGTATGAGCGAAATTGCCAGATGTAAAACTTTTAAATTAGGAAAAAAATGACTATATTTTTGCAACACATCAATGGAAGAGACAAATAAATAAATATTAAACTAACAGAATTGTCTGAAATAAAATAATAATAGTTTAGTTCTTTTAAGTTTCAGGGAAATATTTTACCTTGCCAAGTGCTCTTTCTTCACTCAAGTCTCTTCATGTTTGCAGCATCATTACGCTAGTCCTTCTAAGTTCTTGCAAATCAGTGTTTTAAGAACTGTTTCTATATTCTTAACACCATAATTAGTGAAATTTATGAGATAGAATGTATGCTGGAAAATATGTTCTTGTATTTTTTAGTATTAGCTCTTCAATATTGTTGGCATAATTATTTGTTACTTCATGCAAGCACAGCTCTTTATTGGGGCCTGATGGCTGAGTGACTAGCGTTCGATGACACAGGTTTCGGTTTCGAGTCACGCCGGTGCTATGGATGTTTGTAGTGGTTCGGAATCTGTTGGGCGCTGGGATGACAACCCTACCCCTTAAAAAGCAAACATCTAATGTCTCGAAATTTGCCAGCAGGCAGACAGATTGGGTCCACAATGGGGCTGTTGCGATAATAATGTTGACATGATAACCCTTTTTTTTTTTTTTTTTTCATTTTCACCAAGTTGTTAACTCCATTATTCAAAAAGCGGTCTGATGGCCAATTGGCTAGCGCTCCGGCCTTTGGTACCCAGACTTCCAGGTAAAACTCCTGGTGGTGGATGGATATTCGTGAAAGGTTCGAAATCCACGGTAAGCCGTAGGTCCCGGTCTAATTACTCTAAAGTGAGCACAAAATAACCGTAGAGCGACAAACCAAATCATTATTAAAAAATAGTGCAACTCTTAAAGTCAAGCTCATCAGATTGAATAAACAGCATCATTTACAGAGATGCATTTTTAATTATTCCATCGTGTACAGATCTTGGACTTGGTTTTTTAAAATTAAGTTATGTAAAAATACAGTTATCGCATCATTTAACCATGGAGAAAAAAGCACACATACGTTTACGAAGAACCCGACTTACGAAAGATACGAAACATGTTCCGAGAAATGCACGTAAAAGTAAATAGTGAATTTAAAGAAAAATAACTGTTTAAATTTTGCGAAAAATTGAATAAATCTTTCTGAACTTACGTTACTTTATTTCATAAAATATTGTAATGCTAGATTTAAATTACGCAAATACCAAAATTCTTCAAATTAATTTTTATAATATACAGCAAATAAAGAACCATGCAAACACATTAAATAAATGAAAAAAATATTCTATCTTTTAATAAAAATGCATCTATTGGGGGATTGTTATAATGGTTAATGATTGCTATAATAGATTGTTATAATGAAACGCAACTGGTATAGAATTTAATACTTTCGGGGATGGACTTATAAAATCCATAATTTGTTCCGAGAATAAAAAATAATGGTATCCCGGATAATATTATCTGTAATATTATTAGTTCCAGTATCTGAAGAATGCCTGTTATTTCCAAACATTTATCTAATATATTGTTTAAAAAATTTTTAGCACCGAAAGCTCAAATAATTTCACCACTTAAAAATATTTTAAGCATACATTGCCGTCATTTATAATCTCTAGCAATCCTACTAATATCTGTAAAGAATTTTATTGAAATTCTAATTTTTCCATTTTAAGTTGTTTTTAATTTGATATTACTCTAATGCTTTCAATTAACCTGACGACTATGACACAATATATTGTCGTAAAGAACAAGACAGTTATAAAAGTTTAAAAGGTTTAGAAAAATATAAATTTAGTCAATAAATTTTTCCAAAAACGGCTTCAACAAAATATTAAATTAAAAGGTTAAAAAGGTTACATTCCAACAAAATATTCTACAAATCAGCAAAATTGAAAGAACTGATAAAAATTCAATTTAAATGAAAATGTTATTTAAATAAGGCAATCAGTAGAAGGAATATATATTTCAATTCTTCCGTTTCAATATACGCTATTAAATAGAACACGCATCAAAATTAAAGGCAGCTTTAATATATCAAATTTAACATTCTAAAAACTGATTTTTAAAAAAAAAAAAAAATTTTATTATTTTCAAAACGTAATCAATATTAATCTTCTTATTTAAATATATCTAGATATAATATTTTGTTGTGCAATGAAATTATAAATAGCAAGAACAACATTAAAAAAGAACAACATAAGAATAAGAACTTCGTAGAACAACATTAAAAAAAAAATCTCAAAGATTAGTGTTAAAATGAAAGCAAAACGTAATAAATAATCAATATATATATTTAAAAAATAGTTGTCAGAAATACTATACAATTATATGCGGCATTTCAGTTGATTAAGTATTAATAACATGGATTTGGTTGAAAGAGAATTATATCAACTTCAAAAATTAATAAATATCGCCAACAAGTGCGCAAAAAACACAAACCTAGCCACCTCACCAATTCCTTCATTCATCTCCTGGCGCATGCGTACATCAACAATTTAGTCGAAGCGGCCGGGATATTGATGCTGAAGTATATGAGTGTAAAGAGGTAAGTAATGCCGACTTCACCGTTCACCGGTTGTAAAGCGAACACAATAGCAAAGATATCATTGACGTTTTACATAAGTTTCCATTAATAAAAAAGCTAATGGACAATACTTTGTTTGCATTAGTTTCAATGGTAACTCCCAATTCCTTTACATAAGAATAATATACACTGCGCAGACGTGACTGATGTAAACAATGCTCATTTCCATCGGCATGCGCACTCCACCAATTTTTCCTGCTCGCATTAATCGCTGTTTCTTATCAAACATGATGTAACAAAACGGCAGAGGGAAGTAATTTTGTATCAGAACGAATCATCGTGTTGAAGGTATCTGTTCTGATTGTTTTTTTTTTTTTTTTTTTTATTCTAAGTTATTTACAGTATGAATTGTTATTCTTCTTGAGATTATTTTTTTTATTAGAATTGGTAGAATATTATTTATATGCAAGTAACAAATTTTAATTGAAAGTTCTATAAATTATTTTGGATACAAGACTTGAAAATATTTTCTAGAATCGTTTTTATTTACAAATATGGAATGATTATATGAAAGATATTAATTGTTTAAAATGCAAGTCAGTTTTTTTAAAATTTGTTTATGTAAAATGTTTAAAAGTAAATAATAACGAATAAAATTTAATTTTTGGGTGTTCTAACGCGATTATTTTGTTGTTGAATTTTTGTATTTGTACTTCAGTAATTCTGCTAGTAGAGATTCTGAATAATTTAATTTCCGATTAAAAAAAAAAAAGATGTTACGTTTTTATCTATGTATACAATTTTTAGTTTAAGAATTTAACTACATATTTTTTTAATTCTTAAATTCGTATAATTAAATTTTTGTTATTAATAAATAATATTTGTAATTGTTTTTATTTACATTTTTGTTATTAATAAATAATATTTTGTAAAACACACATATTCGAATATTTAACATTTTTGTTATTAATAAATAATATTTGTAATTGTTTTTATTTGCATAAATAAAAAACACACACAAATTCGAATATTTAACATTTTTGTTCTTAATAAATAATATTTGTAATTGATTTTATTTACACAAGTAAAACACGCACATAAATGTGTAATGTATGCAATTGATAATAAACAGTATTGAATAAAATGTTCCGTATAAATGTTTATTATTTGATTCCAGAATCAAATCAATAAAATAAAAATGTCTCAGTCTCAACAACCCTCTGTCTACGATAAAACTCTGCACGACCAGTATGATTCGAAGGTGTACTGTTCGGGAAGGAAGGACACCGCCGAAGAAGTGATCGAGATAGTCTTGTCCTTTTTGAAGGAAAAGGTAATTCTTTCACACTTTTTCAATCCCATTTATTGAAATCGCTTCTAAATGAGTAAACTAAATGGATGGGAATTAATTTTTACATGCGATGAACCCAATTATAATTGTGTATTTGTCAAAGATTATTGAAATCGTTTCTAAATGAGTAAATTAAATGGATCGGAATTTTTGCATGCAAATTATAATTGAACTGAAATTATAAAACTGTGTATTTCTCAATGATTATTGAAATCATTTCGTTTCTAGTGAGTAAACTAAATGGATCGGAATTAATTTTTGCATGCGATGAATCAAATTATAATTGTGTATTTCTCAAAGATTATTGAAATCGTTTCTAAATGAGTAAACTAAATGGATCGAATTAATTTTTTTACATACAATGAACCCAAATTATAATTGTGTATTTCTGAATAACATTAAAAGTGCTTTAAAAAAATATTATGATTGTAGTATTGCAATTCAGTATGGATTAGCAAAACATGTTGTGTTTGTATGTGTTCTTTTTTAAGTTAATGGCTGTCCATTTCATCACTACATTGGTTGTAATTGTTTTTAAATTAAATTTTTAATATAACTTTTTTTTCTGTTTTTATATAAGGACTTTTAAAATAGTTATGCATGTGTATGTCATAATAAATAAAATATTTTTGTGTATGTAATAGTGCGACAATAAGAAATAGCTTTTAGTATTTGCAAAATTTGTAATCTCTCTCACCCAACAACAACAACAACAAAAAATTTGCTTACTTCAACTCGGAAATTAAATAACGTTTAAAATTAAATTACGTTAGAAATTAAATAACGTTGAAAATCAAAATTGTATTAACATGAAACTTTTTTTTTTTTAGTAGCAAGTCAACTCCTTAAAAATGACATGATATTTCGACTTGTCCATTTTTTAATCTTATTCGTTATTAAAAGTCACCTTCTGCGAAAACCCATTTCTATGGGGGGGGCAATAACCATCAACACATTCTCACATGACAGGTAGTCAACATTTTAAAACAATAGCACAGAAATAATCTAAATGCGTAAGCAATTTGCTAAATATATGCAATGATGAAGAAATGTTTACTGCACAGCTCACACAACGATGAAGGAAAACGAAATCATTGTTTTCTACATGAGATGCAGTGAATAAAAAAGGATGACGTGTGTCCATCAGCAGGAGCTACTTTCACGCATTTCCTATTAATGCGGGTCACAGGTTGAGCAATCATCTACCAGACTTACTATGCAGCGAGCAGCTGATGTGATGCACGCAGTGAAATCTGGTAGATATCGGACGCTGTGTCATAGATGCTGTCTCGTGTATCGAATACTTGTTTAGGAGGTAGGCAACAAAACAAACGAGTGTGGTGAGGCATATAACATTACACAGCACGCATTGCTTTTGGTAGTTTGAATGGAATAATCAACTGCCTGGCGAATCTTTTCCAATTCCTTCTATTAGCTCACACTCTCCTATATATATCTTCAAATACCCTATATATACCCCCAAATTTTCAATCGTTCATAAAATACTTTTTATTCATCCACTCGAGTTCAAATACATTTTTTTAACTTGTAGTGAATGACACTGGATGTTAATAAAGTTTTTCAAATATTAATTCATTAATTTTTTTTTTTAGATTTAAGTTGCATGTATCTACCAATAGATGGCGCCAGATAGACTTAAAAAAATGAATGAAAATTATTTATAAAAGGACTTTCTGCAATAGAGTGAAAAAAAAAAAAAGTAGAAATTGACTTTAAAAAATTCATTACTTGTTTATTTCTTTGTTTGTCTTGTGAATGCTGTTGACGTTATTGCTTCCTTTCTAAGTGACGCGTGTGTGTTGGCAGATTCCCGAGCCCCTGGAGAAGGCGGCGGACGTGGGGTGCGGCACCGGACAGAGCACAGCCATCCTCGCCCCCTACTTCAAGCACGTCTACGGCAGCGACGTGAGCGTGCCGCAGATCCAGGAAGCCATAGCGTCCAGGTCCCTGCCCAACGTCACCTACTCGTGAGTAAGCGTTTCTTTCTATCCCAGTGGAGACAATGCACACTTCACTTAATTCGAAAAAAAATCAAACTTAATCGCAATCATCCATTTTCCTTATTTTAAGCAATCATTCATTCATTTCACTTAATCTATTTATTAATTTCATTTCGTATAAACAATCATTCATTCAATTCACTTCATATAAGCACATTCATTCATTTCAGTCAATCTAAGCACTCATTCGTTAATTTCAGCAATAAGTAATCATTCATTCATTCACTTCATATAAGCAATCATTCATTTATTTCACCTAACCTATTGAACAATCATCCATTGATTTAACTTAATCAAAACAATCATTGTATTCTCTATTTGCAACTCTTTATTTGTGAAGATACTATACATTAAATATTTATTTGTTCTTAAAACCAGAATAGCTTTCAAGGTGGATCCAATGCATCTTCTTATAAGTATCAGTGCTGAGAACACTTACTCGGTATGCTCCTAAAGCAGAAACTGACTTTGCTACTGGGTGCATTATTAAAGGATCTAAGCATATAATTTTTAAAATTAATTCTCAGTATTTCATGAAAATAAATGTCACAAAAAGTCGGGAGTCGGATTCTTAAACAGGCTCCTTCAAAAGTGAACGACTCCCCTCCTCTGATAACGATAAAATTTTCCGACTCTACACCTCTACTTATTACTGATAACTCGGGCCACATTTTACGAGGTATTGCATGCAAATAAAAAATATGTTTTTTAAAATTTAACATAAAACGTGCATGTGCAGCAGATTATTATTCATCGCTTCTTTATATAGAGAATTCCAAGCAATACTATATAGATATATATTCATTCTTCTTCTTTGGCGCAACAGCCCCTTGGTAGGCAAAGGCCGCCTACCTACTGTCAGATTTCGAAACATGAGATGTTTTTCTTCTTAAGGGATCAGTATCAGTATTCTCAGTGCGTCGTCAACCCTACTGTCAGCGGGAGGCTGTTGGCCGAGTGGCTAACGCTCTGGCGTTCGGTACCACAGTTTTACAGGTTCGAATCCCGGTGGTGCCATCGATGCTTGTAGTGGTACGGAATCCATTTTAAGCCGTAGGTCCCGGTCTCTATGATCGTAGAACGTCACAGAGCTCAATCAGGCTTCTGACCTACATCATTCCCAAACTGTAAAGGGGCAACTAAGCTCTGGGCACAGTGATGTGGTGTGATGTAGTAGTAGCCTTATCCTAAATCAACTCTATTAGACCGGAGACAACGGTTTGAAGTGGATTCGAACCACTACAAACAATCTTTGGCACCGCGTGTTCTTGAACTCGAAACCTGTGACAACGAACGGTTCGAATACTGGCGATGGCGTGGATATTTGTGAGGGGGTTCGAAATCCACATTAAACTGTAGATCCCGGTTTAATTAGCCTAAAGTGAGCAGAAAACAAACTAAACTAAACTGTGGCAACAACGCCAGAGAGCTAGTCGCTCGTAAAACATAATAAATAAACATAGTTTTGAGAATAACATAGTTTTGTAAACATAGTTAATAGAACATGGTTTTGAGAATTCAATAACAATTAATGATGGTTCTAAAATGACTATGTATGTAGGGCAGCACAAATAACTAATTAATTTAAATTAAGGTAAGATTGATAACTTTATGAATTATTAATTTTGAATGGATCTCATCTCAAAACTACCCAATAAAAAATTTCACCGGCCAAGCAATGAAATTGACATTGGATCGCGCCCATTTGAACTTCTGGTTATTTTCCCATGACGCAAGATGAAGTATCTCTTTCGAGTGTCGTCCTTGAACTCCTCCGTGCTGTTTCGGTGGAAGGATAGTGTTTGAAACGAGCAGATAAGACCTGACATTGAAATTCAATGAACAGTTATGTATTCTGTCCTGTTATCTTTCTGATACACATTGAAAACTTTCCTTCATTTCTTATTTGCTAGTTTTTTAATGGTGTTGATTAAAATAACTCGCCCCAGATAAAAGTAAAAATAAATAAATAAATAAAAAAGCACTTATTCGTATCATTTTTTTTCACACTCTTCCTTTGTAACTTTGTTTTAAAAAAAAACGAATAAAGTATTTTTAATTATTTATTTATTTTTTTTTTTTGTAAAAAGTAAACTCAAACTTACATCGAAATATTGAATCCATACACTCAATTCAATATTTCGATGTAACTATCTCTGTACAATTCGATTTAACTGTCGTGATAAAAATCATTACACCTGAAAAGGACATTTTACAGCAGGGGTGGCCAACCCGCGACCCGCTTTGAACATTTTTTCCGGTCCGTGAGATATATCACACTTTTACAAAATATATTTTATAATGACCAAAGTAGTGAAAACCAATGGATTAAAAAAATATATCGGTTTTTTTTTTTTTTCTAAAAATGAAATTGACCCAACACAAAACACGTTCAAACATACCGAACGCTAACCTGCAACATCCACTACGATGTGCAAATAAATAGAGATCGATTTTCCAAATATCCCGATTGGATCCGATCGAGATCGATTTCCAAATATTCCGATTGATCGATTTTAGCAAAAATCCGATCTCCCAAATGGAGATCGATTTGCAAAAGCTACGAGAAAGGGAAAGAGTGGAGAAACACATATCGCACTAGTACAATAAATATTTTTGAATGATTTCATTTTATTTCATTATATTTATACGTTTTTTATATTTCTTTTTTAATGTTCTATATTTCTTTACAATGTGCGTTTAGTATCATTGTTATTATATTATTTATATTTACATGTCAGAATAATAGTAAAGAAAATAATTATAATTCATTATGTTTCAATTTTTCATTCAAAAAAATGTCTATAGTGTGTGTCTAAATCTGGGTTGGCACCCCTGATCTTAATAAACACCGTTACTGCTCACAGGGCATTTTACATCATCAATCGATCGAAAATAATTATTTTTAGCATTTTTGTTTCCGGTGATTTTATTAAAACCTAATAAAAAATAGCTTTGGATGAGAGTTGTTGCCCAAAAAAAATTCAAAAACGGCCATTTAGAAATCCTCTGGTATTGCATTTGCAGAAACATGCAGACTCGATGACGATTCTTATAACTTATAAAAGTGTCTCGCATCGACAATCAAGTTTGCTAGGTGGCAGCTCTCCCGTTTGATCTGCGAATGCAGTTACTACAATGATGAAAATGATGATTTAGCCTGAATGGCCGAGTGGCTAGCGCTCTGGTGCTCGGTACCACAGGTTTCGGGTTCGAGTCCCGGCGGTGCCATGGATGTTTGTAGTGGTTCGGAATCCACTTTAAACCGTAGGTCCCGGTCTAACACGATCGTAGAGCGTTGCGGGGACATTGTTACTCCGCATCTGTATCTTCAAGTTACACGCGCCCCTGGGTAATGCAAAGTGAGAATTCTGTGCAGCGTTTGCCTTAAGGCATCCAAGACGTCCATGTCTGTATGCCATCTGCATTGGAACAAAAAAAAAAAAAAAAAGACTTTAGCTCAAGTATTTGAAACTGTTTATACTGACGAAATTATTGAAAAGATTTCAAAGATTTTTTGGTTGTTTCTTTTAATAGAATCACGAAATATTTTGGCGGGTATTTATATTGTATCACACAAAATTCAGTAGCACATATTAAATGTATACATGTATCTAAATTGACTTATCTTTGAAATCCCGTTAAAACTATATTGATGTTCATCCGGCATGACCGTGATTTCGAACTTTGCCGGATTAAAAACCGCCACTGTATTAATAAAAAAAAAATTTAAAAATAATTCATCATCATCACCAGTGGCGCAATTGCCCTATGATAGGCGAAGGCAGTCTGCGTACTGCCATATTTCTAGACATGGGATGTTTAATTTTGCGAGATAGGGTTGCCAGCCATACACCCTTCTCTCATATTATACTGGGACCTATAGTTTAAAGTAGCTTCTGAACCACCAACAATCTTCCATGGCACCTCTGGGACTCGAACCCGAAGCCTGTGACATCAGCCGTCATTCAGTCACTCGACCATCAAGCCCTAACAAATAACTATTATTGTAAAAATAAAAAAAAAGTCATTTTCCAACCATCCTTCCTTTAAAAACCACTAATGACGAGGTAAGCTACCCAAAACGATCCCTTTCTGCACATGAAGCCGATGCCACCGTGTGGTAATAAATGTTTCTTTTTCAATTCCTACTATTAGTTCACACTTTCCCTATTTATATCTTGTTCAAATTTTCAGTCGTTCATAAAAACTTTTTATTCATCCACTCAACTTCAAATACATTTTTTTTTAAAACTTGTAGTGGATGACACTTGATGTTAATACAGTTTTCTCAAATATTAATTCAGTAATTAAATTTAATTCATTAATTTTAGCTTTTTTTAGATTTAAGTTGGATATATCTGCCAATAGATGACTCCAGATAAACTTAAAAAATGAATGAAAATTATTTATAAAGGACATTCTGCATTATAGGGGAAAAAAGAAGGAATTGACTTTAACAAATTGTTTTTTTATATTACTTGTTTTTTCGCAGGGCAGGTCCGGCGGAGGAGCTGCCCTTCGAGGACGGGTCGCTGCAGCTGGTGACGGCGGCCACCAGCATGCACTGGTTCAAGCTGGACCTGTTCCTGCCGGAGGTGCGGCGCGTGCTGTGCACCAACGGGGTGCTGGCGGCCTTCGGGTACCTCTCCATGCAGCCCCTCTTCCCCGACCCCCAGCTCACACAGCAGGCCGACGACCTCTTCAAGCAGGTGGGTGTCCTCCTTTTTTTGCTCCACCCTGTCCTTATTTCTTCTCGCGAGATATGCGGTCTGCTGGTCAATTGGCTAGCCTTTGATACCACAAGCTTCAGGCTCGAATCCTGGCGGTGGCATGGATGTTTGTGAGTGGTTCGGAATACGTTAAACTGCAGGTGCCTATCTAATGAGCCTTATTATTCGACTGTAAATTGATCGCATCCCTATCATCCATCTCATTTAAAAGTATCTTCTACAATGATTTAGCAGCCTGATCGCCAATAGGCTAATCTGGCCCTAGGTACCAGAGGATTCAGGTCTAGCTACCAATCTGGCCTTTGGTACTACAGGCTTCAGGTTCGTATCGTGGTTTAGCATGGATATTTGTGAGCAGTTCGGAATCCACGTTAAACTGTAGGTCCCGGTCTAATGAGCCTAAAGTGTCACAAAGTGACCGCAGAGCGAGAAACCAAAAAACGTGATGTAGCAGACATTCGCTTGTATGGAAATTCAAATTTTCTATGTGAAAACATCCGTAAAATTGGCTTGCATGGGTTCGCGGTGGTTCAGGACTGCAGTGTTACGTTTTCATCTCCATTTTGAAATGTCCATCACTTCAAAACTATACAAGATTTAGAAAATCTAGATAGATCGTCGTTGTAGAAAAAAAGTTATAGTGGGGTGTTTGTTTGTTTTTGTCACTCTACTGTCATCTTTTTGCACACTTTGGGCTAATTAGACCGGGACATACAGCCACGCGTCATTGCTCATTCTGTCCTTATTTCTTCTCACGGGATATAAGCACTCACTCATTAGCATGGAAATTCAAATTAGATTTTTACGTGAAAACTTTCATAAAACAGTTGCTATGGATTAGAGCGTTGCGTTTTCATATCCAAAATATATCATGTCCTTTGAAATATTCATTACTTCAAAGTATACTTAATTTGGAAAACCTATATAGATCGTCGCAGTAGAGGAAAGATTCTAGTGGGAGGGGGTTGAGGAATTGGCTTAGAATCTGGCAGCACACTAAGTTTCTCCAGTTATATCTCGGGATCCAGATCAATGGCTCATTAGAAAGCTCATAGCAACGGGAGCGAATTAAGCGATTCACTGGACACGAGTGTTCAAATGCTTGGCTAAAGGCTCGTTCCCACCGAGGCGTTTAAGTGTGAAGCGTTGACCAATCTCTAGCCTCACCGCGTCTCCTGAAACCGGTTTGAATTCCACCGCTTCGAGTTACCAACTTTCAACTCGATGCGGAACTTCACCAGGCGTAATACAATTTCTAACGTGTCGCTGTGAACGGGTCAAAAAAAAATTTTCTTCCCTGCCGCATGTCGCGTCGCCGCCTCTCGTCTCCACTATCTCTGCGCATATGCGCACTCGATCATGTATCGCTGTGTTATTGTGATTTAAATGTGGAATGCATGAACCTTCCCCAGGCTGTCCATGTGTGGCTCCTTTGTTTGCGAGTGTTTTATCTTCTCTTCCGTGGTTGTGCGTCACAACACTGTAGACCCGTCCATTCGAATGTTTAGTGGCGCATCTGAGGCGTCCAAGCTCAGTGATGTCCCAGTCAACCAACCATAACATTCTATATCTATGAATATTCAAGATTTCTATGTTCTCCAGTATTGGGTGCATTAATATTCATTATAAGCTGTCAAAGGGTGGGTCCATCGTTCGTGATCCTCACTTTCATGGGTGAGTAGTCTAACACTGAAAATCAATTCATTCGGGTAGGGCAGGGACGGGTAATCAATTCACGGGTAGGGCTCGTGATGTCTTAAGCTCATAGCCAGATCAATATAACAATAGAAGCCCCGATGAAACCAAATTTTCACTTGTTAACTCCAAAACTAAGTGAAGTTTTATGTGACTTTCCATAATGCTGGATAATATGCAACAAAGGTAGAAGCAAAATTCCAGGGAGCATACACAGTCCAGTCACATTAATATGACCAACCTACTTTCGACGTCAACGTGAAATAACCAATCACAAAAGGCAGGTGGCAGCACATTGCAGTGGGTGTACATAAAGGATGTCCTAGGGACTCGGAAAGCATTTCAATCGTTGGCGTAATGCAGAAACGTATCGATTTACCCCACGTCCAAAAGGACATGATTATTGGATTTCGGGCAAAGGGTGGAAGCATTTCGGAAACGGCTAATTTTGTGAACTGTTCGCTTGCCGCCGTGGTAAAATATACCGTACATGGCAAAGTAGCACTATCCAAAATCAGCGGTGTGGCACATGTGGTACACCACGGGATATATATGACACAGGCGAACGAAGGCTACGGAGATGCGTTCGGATGAATAGACGTGCAACTGACCGCCCAGATGAACCAAGGGGCTACCAAGAGTGTATCTCAACAACGGTTCAATGAACATTGCTGCGCATGGGCCTCCGCAGCAGACGCCTGGTTAATACACCTATGCTGACTGTTGTTCATCGGCGACGAAGGCTGGAATTTGCATGCCAGTACCGAAACTAGACGTCCACAGACTGGCGACAGGTGGCTTTTTCCAATGAATCACGTTTTATGCTCCATCGGACAGATGGACGTTGCTATACGGCGTGAGTCGTCTGAAAGCAAACACCCTGCAACAATTGCCGGAAGGATCCAAAGCTGAAGGAGAGAGCATTATGGTTTGGGGAATGTCTTCCTGGCATTCACTGGGAGCACTCATCATTGTTGAAGGCACGATAGATCAGCACAAGTACGCACCTGTCCTTTCGAACCATGTCCACCCCTACATGCGAATTATTTTTCCTCAGAATAATGGCATCTACCAGCAGGACAATGCGAGGTGTGATACAGCTCGCAGTGTATGTGCGTGGTTCGAAGAGCACCAGGATGAGTTTACCGTAGTCCCCTGGCCAGCAAACTCACCGGATTTAAACCCAATCGAGAATCTGTGGGACCACCTCGATCGGGTTGTTCGCGCCATGGATCCTCAACCGCGTAATCTAGCGCAGCTGGCCACGGCACTGGAGTCAGCATGGCTCAACATCCCAGTGAACACCTTCAAAAACATAATTGACTCTCTTCCTGCACGTCTCGCAGCGGTCCGCTTGATTCTGGCATTTTGACAGGTGGTCACATTAATGTGACTGGACTGTGTATTACAGAAGGCAGAGGAACGAATCCAAAAAAGCTCCCCCCCACTCCCAAAAAAAAATCATATGCGGGTAGGCAACGTGAGTACAGAGCCCGAGTCCAGGTTCATAGGACACCATTCATATCTACCGTGCATAGTACGAGGTATGTCATTGAACCAATGAGTATGAGTGCTATGAATGCCCGTTATAGCTGTATGTCAGCTTATGGACGTTGCTTTCAAGGGGTCCAGCATGCTGTTTCAATATATGTTTACTATCTTCATTCCTCCGTTTTCTTGTCATCTTCTTTCTCTACCTGCAAATCTGTTCAGGTGTTTCTGCACTTTTAGACAACGACATAAAGTAAAGTAATGTAGTTCCTTCGCTTTTTTTTACGCGCATAAACCTATTCAGAAATCTGAAAGCGGTGCATAGAATTTTGACGCTTTCTTTTCTTTTTGGAAAACCCTGACCGGCGACACAGTGTGGATAGTCTGCAGAAAAACAAGTTTTAGTCTAACAAAAAATGAGACTGTGTTTAATTTTTTTTTACTTATGAATGCCAGAATAGTTATAATTTTTTATCTATCTTCGTAACTTACAGATTTCAGATGTCAATTTTCATGTAGTAATTTTTTTATCTATACTGAGTTCAGTGAAATGAACCATCCTGTAGGCGGTAGAAAATCAAATCCCAGTTTCCTCTAAGAGGCCCCTGATGGCCGAGTGATTAGCGCTCTGGCATTTGATGGCACAGGTTTCGGGTCCGAGTCCCTGAGGCGCCATCGATGTTTGTAGGGGTTCGAGTCCACTTTAAAACCGTAGGTCCCAGTCTAATAAGATCGTAGAGCCTTGTGGGGTAGTTACTCGCGTCCATAGCATGTCTTTAAGTTATACTTGCTCCTTGGGTAGTGCTAAATGAGTAACAGCGTTCATCGGTGCAGCCCACTTTGGGCTGTTTATAGGAACATAGTCAATACGACCCAGTCCTTGACGCTAAAAAAAATTCCTCTAAGGGTCACGTCGGTGAATGAAAAATGTCGACCGCAGATCTGTTTTCCTGCAGACGGTAACTATTTGATCAGCGTAATTGAGAAACATTGTGGCCACCTCTAAATTGGTTAAAAAGAAGGACAGTTGACTATATTGGGTTAAACATTTTCACTGGCCACCTTAAATTGCTTAAAATTCTAGGAAACAGTTAACTATATTAGAATGTGTTAAGAGTCATGTATGGTCACTGCGGGTTTACCTTAAACGTGCTCCCATTCTATCGATCAAGTAGTGAGAATAAAAAAATGGCTATTAAAGAAATGCACAGTAAGAAAATTGTTATATGTCAAATTGTTGATACTTTTGTTGAATATTTCAATCAGTTAATTTGATAAACGTTCTTCTGGTTTGTTTCGAAACGCTTATGATTTTAGGGATCTTTTATGTATTTCTAATTATGTTTAAATAAGATTTATCACAGTGGCTAAAAAAGAAAATGTGTATTAAAACTGTGTTCCTTTCAGTACCACTTAGAATTGAGACCCTACTCGGTGGTATCTGCCTTTATGATGCTCAAAGACCGCTACAAGGACGTGGATTTCCCGTTTGAAGAAGTCAACAGGTAAGTGGCCATCAGACTGTGCCATCTTAAATGCCATTTATTCGTTATTTTTCTACTTCTTTTTTTCATCTTGAGTCAAGACTGGTTTGAATGAACCAATACAGATTTTACAATCGAAAACCCAATGTGTGTATATATATATATATATATATATATATATATATTGTCAGGAATGCGATTTAAATACGTTATCGTTAAAGGTTTCAGTAGAAATATATGACATTTTTTTATCACGAAAAACTAGAATTTACAGTTGATAAAGGCTTGCAGATCAAAACTCAAAAGCTTTCGATTTTCGAAAATGTGATGACGAAAGTGCCATGGTGGCTTACTGCATATCATTTTAAAGTGAAGAATGAATTCAGTTGTTGACGGAGGTCTGTGGGCCAAGTTGCTAGCATTCTGGCCTCTGGTTCTCTCTCTCTATATATATATATATATATGTATGCAAAATAAAAATTCCCAATTAATCTCAAGAAGATTTTTAAATATTTGGCTAATGAAATTAGTACATTTCATTACACTCAGTGTTTTGTATTTAATAATACATTTTTTATAACGTAATAAATAATAATGAATGGTGAAATGAATAATGAAATAATAATGAATGGTTTAATTTCAAGTACAATAATCTGCTATTCTTGTATCGATAATTGAAAACATAAAAAAAAATCGTACATTATTTTGTTTAATGATGAAGAGAGGTGAGTTTGAGAATTAGCATAAATGGTGAATAGAAAGATTAGACATATAACTTCTAGCCTTAAAAAAAAAAAGTTTATGTCGATTCTTTCCAGGTGTCCCGACGTGCGCTGCACTTTCCCCGGCCGCCTGTCCGAGATAGTGGAGTACGTGATGACTTTCTCCAGCTTCCAGAACTTCAAGAAGGCCGACGCCAAGGCAGCCGAGGAGAGCATCGGCTCTTTCCGGAAGAGGTGAGCTTCTTTTCAGGTCACACTATGAAGCTGACAAATGCCATACCTATTACAGAGTACTTATAGGGATAAAATCCCATTAATCTCCTCATCTCAATTGAGAATGTCGAATTTGAATTTCAACTCAGCTGCTCTTTCCGGAAGAGACGAGGTTCTTTTGAAGGAACGCGATGAGCTTGTAAAATGGACATTACAGGATACCAATAGAGGTAAAATCCTCTGAATCTCCTCATCTGAATTGAGAATCCACTTTAAACTGTAGGTCCCGGTCTTTTTAGACTAAAGTGTGCACAAGATGACCGTAGAGCGACAAACCAAACCTCATCTTAATTGAGAATGTCCATTTTGAATTTCAACTTAGGCTGCTCTTTCCAGAAATGAGGCTCTTTTCAAGGCTCATGATGAGGCTAGATAAAGGCATACTAATTACAGAGCATCCATAGGGATGAAATCCTTTAACCTCCTCATCCTCAATTGAGAATGTCGAGTCTGAATTTAGGCTCAGCTCTTTCCGGAAAAAGCGTGGTTGTTTTCAAGGCACACGACGAAGCAAATGGCGTACAGATTACTCAGTGACGGTTGACAAATGGTGTATCTATTACACAGTATCAATAGGGTAAAATCTTTTAACCTCCTCATCTTAGAATATGGAATTTGAATTTAGGTTCAGCTCTTTGCATCGGCTCTTTCTGAAAGTACGGGGTTCTTTTCAAGGCTCACGATGAGTTTGGCAACTGACGTACTGATTACAGAGCATCAATAGGGATGAAATCCCTTTAACCTCCTCATCTTAATTGAGAATTTCGAATTTGCATTTAGGTTCAGCTCTTGGCATGTGCTCTTTCCAGAAGTGAAGCTCTTTTCAAGGCGCATGATGAAGCTGGCTAAAGGTATACCGATTACAGAACATCAATAGGGATAAAATCCCTGAACCTTCTCATCTTCATTGATAATATCAAATTTGAATTTAGGTTCAGCTCTTTGCATAAGCTAAGTTTAAAAATTACGATTAGGGACTTATTGCAAATGCCACAAATATTGGAGATTATTAAAAAGTAAAAGAACGTATTTTTATACATAATTATCCTATCCTTTTATTTTGCTTACAAAAAAAAAAAAAAAAAATAAAAACAACACTTTCGTTCTAATGCAGCTGGCAAACACTTAGACAGCTTGGTCTTGGATGCCTTAAGGCAAGCGCTGCACAGGCGTACTCACTTTGCATGACCCAGGGGCGGTAATTTGATGATAATTACGTGGAGTAACAATGCCCCCCAGCAACGCTCTACGATCCTATTAACCGGGACCTACAGTTTAAAGTGGATTCCGAACCACTACAAACATCCATGGCACCGCCGGAACTCGAACCCGAAACCTGTGGTACCGAGCGCCAGAGCACTAGCCACTCGTCCATTCAGGCCCAATAAAAAACAACGCTATAATTAACTAGTCGGTAGATGTAATTAGGTGCAAAACATAACGGAGGAAATACAAAAAAAAAAAAAAGTGACAGATAGTGCCAGTGGGATTGATAAGTGCCAGTGGGATTGAGAAACCAGTTGCAACCAATACATTTTGAACACTCTGCACTTTTATATAAACAAGCAGATTTACTTGTAAAAAAATGCATTGCATTAATGTGTTCTTTGGGTTTCATACTGTCTTCCATGGAAGATCCTTACTGCATAAATTGTAATATAAAAGAAACGAGGGGAAGAAAAAAGTATCTGGGATCATAGTAAATTAAAGCCTTTCTTCTAATGGGTGTGTATGTAGAAAAGAAACATTGGTAGTATTAATTGATAATTCTATCGTTATTTCTATATAATTATGGGTATGCTATTATTAATTCCGATGAAATTTCTTTTATATCCTATAGCAAATTAAAAAAAAATAATAAAAAAGTGAAAAGTTCCTATTTAATACAGTATATAATAATATTAATACAATCTTTTTAAACAAGGATAATTACAATAAAGTTTTTAAACCCTTTAGTTAGGATTTTGTTTATTGTTTTGGTCTGGCTAGGTGAGTCTATACTGATTCTTTAAATTTTGTAGATGCAACTGGATAATGAACCCAAAATAGATTGGCAGTACAAATCTACTTTTCTTATAAAACTTTGGCCTTTTCCTCTGTGATAACTTTGATAGGTTTATTCCTCGTCAACGGTTGCATAGCATCAACTAATGCCATATTCCAAATCCGATTGAAAACACTCATGATTATATTTCATTTCAGTGTTTCAAAAACTGTACATGTGTTTCCCTGTATTTTCTCATATTGAAGTACGTCAAACTCTGAATTTCTCATACAATCCACATTTGATCCTTAATGTGTGTGTCTCTCTTTACAGGTTGTATGAAATAGGAGCCGCTGCCAACTGCTCTCCGGAAGACACCGTCACCCTGTTCCGAGACTACCGTCTCGTCATGTGCAGGAAGACCAAACCAGGACCATTTTGTAAAGACGGCAACTGATTCGCATCGACTTCCCAATATGTTATTTGTCGCATTTGTGTTGTTCTAAATTGAGATGAGATAAATTTATTTTCTTAAAAATTTTGCATTACATCAAGACTCGAAGCAGATTTGGACGTGCTATTGTATCTTGTATGATAAATAAAGCATGCGGTCTCTGTTCGAAAATCCTTAAATAAGTGACATATTATCACACATTCTGTAGAAAAATTATGCACCACTACAAGCGGAGGGTCTTTATTTGATTTTTTATGTTATTAAAAGCGTATCGATATACCCACGAATACAAATAATAACAATAAATAAAATAAATTATTTAATACTTTAAGCAAATTTTACAATGCTATAATGATAAATTGATAAGAATATTTTTATAAACACGAATTATTTGCAGTTTTATTTCCTTGAGAATTGAGATAAACCCATTTATTGATTTAAGATAAGATGTTTGGCATAAAGTCGTACATAATGGGTTTGTAAGATAGACTCACTTTCAAGGGCGAAGCAATGAAAAAAAAAAAGATAGCATTTATTTGCTGATAGTAACTTTTGAATGAAAAAACTGCTTAGTCAATGCGGTTTTATAATAATAAAAGTCCAATAATAGCTGTTTAATCAGACACGTTTAGGACTACGGTCATCCGTGATTAGCGGTTTTTTGTCGGAATATTAAGCATCAATGAAATTTTAAAGGGGATATCAAATAGATCATTCCAGATAATAACACAGGGAACAACAACAACAAAAATTTTCTTTATTCGTTACCATTTCCAAATGCAAAACAATTATTCCCTTGCATTGCACTTGTAGAAGACTACGCTTTTTTATGCCGGCCATGAACAGTGATTTATTTTTGGCCTCGAAATGGAGATTAGTTTCAGCAATCATTTCTTCATTGGATCCAAATCTCTTACCATGGAGCATCAGCTCAACACCGCATTTCTTTCGTGATCCGGATCTCTTTAAAAATTCGTTAGCACAAAATAAAAACGAATTAAACTTAAATTTGAGTTTTTGCAGATTTATAAGTTCTACTCTGTACTGAAATGAAAACTGGTTATTAGTTAATTTGGTGTTTCTTTAAAACACAATAAACTGCAATTTACTTATAATCAGTCGGACTATTATATCATTTATAATAAATCAATGGGTTAAATTATTATTTAGCTAAGTTTAAATGACAGCAATTTTGAGAGTCGCTCACGTATTAGTAACTTGAAACTTATAGATGTCATTTCCCCACGTTCTGATTTACTTTAATAGATGTAAAGCTTTCCCCTGATGCAGCTGGCAAAGTTATCTTCATACCATAAGAAAGGGCTGCATCGCTGTTACTCATTTAGCACTACCTAGGGGGACACATGTAGTTTGAAGATATACTACGGAAGCGAGTAACACTACCTTCACAACGCTCTACGTTTCTATTACACCGAGACCTACAGTTTAAAGTAGATTCTGAACCCTACAGCCGGGACTCGAACCCAAAATCTGTGGTACCAAGCGCCAGAGTGCTAGCCACTTGGCCATCAGGCTCCACCAAATGAAAATATAGCGCGACTGGTAATCCATTGGTAACTTTAGCAGCTAACGTGCAAGAGGGCCGAGGTTCGAATTTGCTTGTTGTAGTCACTCCTTACAGAAACGAAGAGACTCGATGGTGATTGTCATAATGTGTGTAAAGCATCGATAGTCAAACTGTCTGATGGGTTTTCAAGTTTTCAAGGTTAGGAAACTTTGAACCTCCTCCCTTATGACACAAAAAATGAAGGTTATGTTTACTGTCATGTAATGTAAAAAAAAAAAAAATTCTTCATCAATTCATGCGGTATGAGTTAAAAGAAACGTTTAAGAAAATGGAAATATACTAAAAGTTTATCTATCTATTGAGATGACAGTAAACAAAATAATGAATATTATGTGTTTTTTGAAAAAACTGATGATCAACATTAGTAAGAAAATTTGAACAAGATATATATAGGGAGAGTGTGAGCTAATAGAAGGAATTAAAAAATGCTGAATCATTGAATGCCGAATTAAAGATCGCTTATTGTATTAGGATTAGATAGGGTGTTCTCTGATGAAAATTCATAAAATATTTCTTCAAATTTAATGAAAATGTAACCCTTTATTTTATTTAATATCCATTGCACAAAGATCACGATTGGCGATATAGTTACTGCATATTGATATACTCGCAAAAACGATTTAATCTGATCGAATCTTTTTAATAAGATATCCATTAATTTATTGTCTAAAAATCGCATCTGTATAATTACTCGAATGAGAATCTAAAATCTCTTGGCATACTTCCACAAAAATACAATTCTAAAAAAAACAGCCAGATTTAATGATTTGGCGAATGATTTAAACCAGAGTGACTGGCGTATGTAAACAATCACTAAATCTAAAAGGGAAGAAAATGGTTCGTTGTTGTAGTTTCCCTAGACATGGAGCTTCCCTCGAATACGTAACTTTCTACCGTTTGACTCGCATACGTACTAAAAAAAAAAAAAAATCCTTTTAATATTATAAAAAAAAAAAATTTTAATTTACAAATCAACAATTATACAGTCTTTTTAGTGCAGAAAAATAAAAAAAAAATGAAACTTAAAAAAAAAAAAAAAAAAAATGTTTTAATTGATTTTTAAGCATGTGTAATTTTTCGAATTTCAGATTCTACATCGTTATGAAGAAAATCGAATTGAATTGAGTAATATGCGAGAGTAATAATTTAGAATTGTCAAAATCCAAAGAATATCTGCTTCGAGTCCTATATTTATGTATAGCTCAGGGAGAAACACTTCAACTGGGTAGACAAAATGAAAAATAACCTCCTGCATGCTCATTACCATAATTATTCTGCCAATACCATACATGAAACATCAATTCGACAGAATCGATACCTTAATTCAAGTGAAAATGATTTTGTCAAATTAATAACTTTTACAGAATAAAAGATGTATCTGCTTTCGTAATGAATGACTGAATATAATCCATTAATTCATTTCTCAAAGCACACATTTATTGAAATGACAGAATACATATATACTGGATTTTTATATGTCTCATTGTCACAACATCCCCCAATTGGCTAGCGCTCTGGCATTTGGACCACAGGCTTCAGGTTCGAATCCTGGCAGGGGGGATGGATGTCTGTCAGTGGTTCGGAATCCACGTTAAACTGTAGGTCCTGGTCTAATTAGCCTAAAGTGTGTACTCTTTATGTACAGCCCACTGATAAGTGTTGGATGAGAAACTTGTCTCTCGGAAGGACTTTTAAAGATAATTACCACGTATTCGAGTGTCATATAGATGAAAACACGAAAAACTCCCACCAGGCAACCCGACTCTCGAGCTTTACATACATTATCCCAATTGCTATCGAGTCTCCTCATTTCTGAAAGCAATGCTGCCTGCGGATTCGAACCGCAATCCTCCTACACACTAGCTGCCTCCCTTTGGCATAAGTAGGGTAATAACTACATGACTGCAACTGCCTTATAATTTTCTTTTTTAATAATAATAATTCATTCATACTTATAAAACCAGCTAACTTTTTCATAAAAGAAAATATGAATAGAAAACTTCATTTTCCACAATAAGAAATCAGTTCCTAATTCAAAACTAAATAATAAAAAAAAAAAAAATCAATCAAAATCAGTTAAATTAAATCAAAAATTATTTACTCTTTTTTTTTTTTTTTATCGCAGAAATAAATCGGTAAACATTACCAATAATAAGCTGTTAGCAAACTTTTCTAAGGAATTAATAAATTGCGATGTTATTTTGCATTTGTAATTCTTAAACAATTATTAGTGCTATCTGGTGGCAGTAAAAATAAGTTTATTTAATTAAAAAATTTTAATAATAATATAGTAGAAGTCCATTTGAATTGAAGTGCTATAGTTTTTAAAAGTATTATTACAATCTGATATCTCTATATTTTCAATAGATCTACATACAGCTCGTCGTTAGTTTTCTTACGCGGCAAAGCAAATTTTTCAATGGGAAGTTCAACGAACGCTTTTCTCCCAAACTTCACTCTAGGACGACCTAGGTACCCCTTTGGCTATTAAATTTCGAACATCTAGAGAAGGGAGTGGAAAATTCTGGTCAGAAGAAGCGGTCGAAAACTCGGACAGTATAACTAAAAAATAACGTTAACCATGAAAAAAATTCCCCAATCACGAAAAGTCGACAAAGTGGCGTAAAACCATCACATATCGGGTAATTTTTTCAGCTGATCTAGGCTTTACATTAAAGCCTCTAATCAATTTGGAAGTAAATTGAAAGAGTTCATCGGGGGACCCCCACATAAATTTTGAGAAAATATATAGACTAGCACATATAATGCAGCATCGCACAGTTTCAAAAAATAAAACTAATTTACTATTTTAGTTATGTTCACGTTTTTGAAGGCAGAATCTTGGCTTTCTTCAACTCTAGCATCTGAAAGAATAGTTTTCTTTTTTTTTTTAGGCGACACTGTAAATTTGGTAACAAAAATCAGTTTGGAGTTCAACGAAACATTCACCCCTACAAATATTTTCTTTCTTTCCTCCTAAATTCAGCCCTACGACTTTTAAACCTAACAGTGCTTATTGACATGGGGAAACCTGTCTGTTTCCTTACTCATCCACTGGCAACAAAAACCCCTTATGGTGTTATATTACCTTGGTGACAACAAAAAGGTTCCAAATTTCCTTGTCCCTTTAAGTAGAATTTTGGCTAGGGCATTCTTATTGGTAATTTTGCAATGCACAATTTTTTTTTTTTTCTTATTTTTAAACTTAATTTTTAAATAGTTGAAATTCATTGGTTATCTTTTATGTTATTTATTTATTTTTGTCTATGAATAATACAACAGCATAAAAAAAAATTTGTCACCCATGAAAAGTTTCTAAATTGTGTAATTTTTTTTTTTTTTTTTTGAATAATTTTTTTAACCAATATTGACCCAAACAGGAAATTTGTATCACTATTGTTTATCTAGGCTTTGTATTAGAAATATCATTGACATTTTAATTTATAGGTGACATTTTTAGGACAACTAGTAAATTTTTGATTAAGGTTACATTTTTTAGGTGACATTTTGATGTAAATTTAGCATTGGCATACACATACACAAAAAAGCTTTGAAATATTTATATATATATATATATATATAAATATTTCTCAACATATATATATATATATATTTTGAACTTTGACTTCAAATGAAGTTGAGCTACCAACGTACTTAAGAAAAAAAGGTTTAATAGACATTATTGTCTTGTTTTGTATCACAAATGAAATCATTAACACAAATCAGAAATCTGGGCAATTATTTTGCTTATAAATGGGCCTAGCAAAAGCTGTAGTTGTACTATCCATGGGTGTATCTAGGTATGATTTCTAGGATATGGAATCACTGTTTGTAGACAGGAAATGTACACCTAAGGATCAGGCAAAGGTCATAGATAAGCAACAATGCAAAATAAGAACATACTTAAATAATCAGAAGAAACCAAACGACGAATGTCACTCATCTCACACAACACCTTCACTAGTCTACTGACACCACATTTTCAAATTCAAATCATCTGAAACCAACTTCACGTTCATAGACAAATGATAGGTATTTTTTAAATGTTCACCATTGTGCTGCCAGCAGATAATATGTAGGCATTAGAGCATGTCAACTGAAGAAGGCATTAATGCAGCAATGTCCTCTTCTAGTCATGTTCTAGTGTACTTTAGCAATTACACAAATGGTGTAATTTTCATTTTTATAGAAAAAAAAAACACAATAAAATGAATTATTTATTTCCCCTATGAGTGACTTCATTTTGCACAGTACCCAGGACACATTTCACACAATATATCAACAACCAAAACTGTAAATTTATCCTGCAATATCTATCAAATACTCAATATCATTTACTTTGTTTGAACAATGTAATACAGCTTTCAGATACTTTTGTTTTGAATACACAAAATATTTTTTTGAGACAGATGTTGAAAAAAAAAAAAAAAAATTGCAATGCTATTTTAATTAAGAAAAAAAAAAAAAAACAATGTTATTTTTTATACTTTGAATATATAAATGTTGACCAAATATTTTGGGGGAAAAAGGGGGAAGGGGACACATTAAAAACGTAAGGTAAAGTATCAAAAGCAAAATTCTGTATTTTAAATATCAAATTTTATAAAATAAACTTTTATCTATATATTTTATAGATAAGTTTTTAGAAATCTATCTATCTATATCTTTATAGACAATCTTTTATAGTAAACTTTTATCCTTCATATATAAATATGAAGGATAAAAGTTTTCATTGTTTTAGATGATATTAGTTGTTTTGCCCAGTAATTTCTTAGAGCAATCAACTCTCCTAAAATTTTTACTTTTGATCAGACTGACAGGAAGATCAACTTAGTCACACCCTTTTAATTGAATTTTTTATGCCTTAACATATTAATGCCATCTATGCAACAAATCAAATGAAGCAAATACAATTAAAATTCATTTTATATAAAATACAAAATAAACATTTTATGCAAAAACAGACAATAATTTCCATACCTGTTATGATAGCAAAAACAAGCTCCTTTTATTCTTATAAAATACTTTTGTGACATTATACATATGAATGGTGATTCTTAATTGAAAATGTGTTAGATTTCAACAATACATATAATGGAAGTATAATAGTAAATAATATAGTAACATAATGATAAAATATCTACCGTTCAAATATACTAAACAATAATAAAACTTTAAAAATAAGATGTTTAACTTCTTTATAAAAATTTATTTCTAAAATGCAATATATTTTTCATGAAAATAGAAATAATGCTTTATAAATATATATATATATATGCACAATAAACAAATAAATAAATAAAATACAACTACGAAAAATGTAAAAATATTTCAAATGTGCTCAAGAGCATTTCCAAACACATATTGCTTTGTTCCCTGCTAAAAACATGTACATTAAATGCTTTGCATCGTGAGATATCTGGAAGCCAAAGGCCTCTCCCACCACCACATGCCACGAAGCTCCATACTTCTGATCCAAGGTTTCCTTAATGAGGCGAGCGACTTTCTGGAAGGAAACATATTTCTCCATAAAATTGATGACAGAGAGATGTAATCAAAAATTATTACAAGGAAATATTAAATAAGATCAATAAGAATATATGTATGTAAACATGAAAATAATGATTCATAAGAATTCCATGATTAAAAAAAAAAAAAAAAAATTCTCATATTTTTTAAATAATTTCTATCATTTAACAATAATAAAAATGTTATACTACAAACAAATGCATTTTAAATAAATTATTGATGTTTACCTCATGGTCTGTAGAAAATTTTTCATAGGAAGTTACACAGAGATCCATTGTATCAGTTTTCATTTCTTCAGACATATCAGATTCCTGTAATATTAAAAACATATATATATAGCAACGGATTAAAACAATTTAAATTTAATTTGAGTTCAATTTTTAAATTTCTCATTTAAAAACATTAAAATACAATAAAAAATATTTTAACAACTTCACTTTTAGTTTAACAATTCAAAAATATTATAATAATTTTTAAATAATAGATTTTTAGACACTTTTAATAAAAAGGTCAAAATAGAAGAAAACTTTCTAAGTAATATAGCAGATAAAATTTTAAATGGTATGTACCTTTTTTTCCCATTAATACATACGAAATATCTGAAGGATGTTATATCAAAACAAAAACCTTATACCACCTTAACTTCCAGTTTACAATTTGCAGACTATACACTACAGAAATTGCATACTTTTCAGTGCAGATTATAGGTTTCTGTGTATAATGTTATATATTTTTATCCAGCAATTTTATATATAATGTTACAAATTTTTAATTCTATATTTTTATTGTAATATACTAGAAGGAAAAAATAAATGAGAATTTTTACAAAATACATACATAATGGCTGTAAAATGTGTTTTTGAGCACAGAAAGATTAACACTTACAATTATATCATTCATAGCAGTTACTTATACTCAACAAAAGCAATAGTTTGTAGCAAATGAGAAACACTGGTTTCTTCATTTGAACAAACCTCATTCCTTTTGTTTAACATCACATCATGCTTTAATTCAATAATTTGATTCTGTAGTACATAGCAGGTTAATTTTTAAACCAGTAGTTGAGATCTTAAACTGGCATTACATTAAAGAATTTTTATGCCATTATATGATATAACATGGATTTAAATGACAAAAATCAGAAAGATATTTGCATTTAAAAATATAATAAAAAAGATCAAAAGAGTATTTACAAGACATATTCTATGGAAATAAAACAGAAAAATTTTCATCTAATAATAAAAGAACCATTTTCAATACAAAGAAAAACAAATATTGTAAAACTTCAAATATATATATATATTGAAGTTTTACAATATTTGTTTTCTTATACCCTCATTTGTTATACCATGCAAGTAAGAAACTTCAAAAGACACACAAATAAATATTAAAAAATGATTTTTAGAAGGAATTTACGATGATTAAAGTTTTTATTTCTAATAAATTTTAAGATTACAAGTTATTAGTAAAAATTTATTAATTTGTTTGATTCAGAGTATAATTATATATATAATAATTCTACTCTGAATCAAACAAATTAATAAATTTTTTACTAATAACTTGTAATCTTTTAAAATTTATTAGAAATAAAACTTTAATCATCGTAAATTCCTTCTAAAAATCATTTTTTAATATTTATTTGTGTGTCTTTGAAGTTTCTTACTTGCATGGGTATATAACGTGAATGACATCTTGTCTTCTTTCATAAAAGTGTGGCTATTTTTCACTTGTGCAAATGCCTTTAAGTTTTTTAACTTCATTTCTTTGCTGTTTCATGGATTATATTTAAATAATCCATGAAATCGCAAAGGATTATGGAATCGCAATGGATTACGAAATTGCAATGGATCATGAAATTGTATAATCCATTTTTTTTTTTTCTAATTGATACCAAAATTTCATTAAAAAATCCTCAAATTTTATAAAATAATCTATAAATAGTTATTCAGAATTTCTAAGCTTTTTTATATATATATATATAGTTATTCAAAATTTCTAAGCTTTTATATATATACATAAAACCTTCGAAATTTTGAATAACTATATAAAAGCTTAGAAATTATTGAATAACTATTAATAATTCTGAATAATATAATCTGCAAATTAAAAGAAATTACAGTAATTAAAAATTTCAATGGTATTTTATACCATATAATACAAAACTAAAAATTTTTCACTTACTTTTAACAATGGATAATTGAAAACGAGTTTGCGATTATTCATATCTGTAATATTTAGCTCAACTATATCTGTCTTCAATACATAGCCTTTTAAAATTCTGAAAATAAAAAAAAGAATTTTGTTACAGAAGCCGAATTTAATACTGCTAAATTTAGAATTAAAATATCAGACGATTTACATAAAATATTAAAATTTTTATTGAATTAAATTTATTTCAGACATTTACAATATTTCTCTCTTTTATTATAATTACATAAATTTGAAGGAAAAAAATTGGCATAAGTAAAATATATCTTAAATAAATGTTAGATACACATTTTTTGCAAATCTTGCAATTTTTTTAACTACTTATGATCAATATATGACAGGAATAAAAAAAAAAAAAAAAATTATATTCTGCATTCAGGCTGATGATTACCAAATAATGCAAATGCTATTAAATATAAGGCTATAATTTATAATTATTGAAATATATATAAATATTGTTATTAAGTTAAGAGATTTTATTGATAACACAGATTTGTTAGAATTTTAAGACTTTTTACAGAAAACATTTTAAATAATATGTATAGCAAATTTAAAAAAAATTATTTTCTGCTTTTTAACTATTTTTTTAAAAATTTAATCTTAGTAAAATCACAATTTCTAATGCTGATAAAGATGTGTCTAATGTTTATATTTAAAATTGAATCCTGAAGTTATTTATATTGAAGTAATTGGTATTTAAAACATAAATTTTTAATTTAAAAAGTAAAATTGTAAGAATCATTTTAATTATTGTAAAGAAAAATGTAGATAAAACAAGAAGCTTATCTTTACAGAAATATCATTATGTAAGAAAAAAAAAAAGTATATATTGAAGAAAAATACGCAATATAACAAGTTTGAAATTAAAACTCCTTGATTTGAACTTCTACTGTCCTTCAAGCAGCTCATAGAAATTTCATTATTTATTTTTTCTATTTTTATTTTTGTAAATATTAATTTAAGTAATTAGGCTAAAAATTTATAAAATTACTTGAAATTAGAAGAAAAAGATTTTAATAATAATAATCTATGTGAGTTTATGTGTAAGCTGGAAGAGAACAAACTGATTTTTCTCTTCTTCCAATGATTTTCAAAAGGGTCAAGGAACCTAAGACCAGTACAGAAAATAAATACCAATATATTTAATTTAAAAAAATTCATAAATTTATGAAATTATAACTTTAAATAGTTTTTGCTGATAAATTATTTGCAGAATTACAACACATTTATGTAAATTTTGAAGTTCAGTACCTTCATCAGTAAAATAAATAAATAAATATGGAATTTGAATTAGAAAGAGTGAAAATTAATTTCAGTGAAATATGATTAATAAAATATGAATTAATAAAACAAAATCTAATAAGGAAAAGTAAATACTCCAACATTCAATCATTCTAACAAAGGAATAAAAGAAAAACATACTTGCAATGAACAAGCAGGCTCAAAATAGATCTGAAAAAAAGCTGTCTTTACAAAATTAAATATTTTCTAAGAGCCACTGGGGTATAGTTGTAATAAGTCTTCAAAAAAAAAGCTATCAAGAAAAAAAAAATGATTCATTGTAAAAATTATCAACTAAAAATGTTTGCCAATAAGCAGTTAATTAGCTGCACAAATGAAAAACAAAGTCTTTGCAAATCTACATTTGGCATAAGAACACCAAATTTTAATTTTCCCTCTAGTATCAAATTTACTAGGATGTTTTTATATTTTCCAACTTAAAAATTGAAAAGTAGAGATAGCTTTTATAACTACTTTCTGCTAGTTCATCATGTTTTTATATGTACTTTTTCTTAATTGCATAAAGATTTAAAAAAATGGCGACTCCACTTGATGAATAGTAGGTAATTAATATTGAAAAATATATATGATGATAAAGCATGTTTTTAAATTAATAGCTAAAAACAAATTCAAGCATCATTGGTTTTTTTTTTCTAAATATCTTACATTTTTCTCCTATCCGATTAAATTAAATCTTGAAGAACATTACTGTCAAAATTAAAAATGAATGACTTTATAATTTACATTTTCTCTACAGCTTGATATTGAATTACATAATCGTGTCTTTTTATAATTTCCAGCATTTAATAATAAATATAGTTGTGGAGAAAAGTAAGAGAATTTTCACTTTGGTGAAATATTTTCTGCACTGATTTTAATGGGTAGGTAAATGTGCTTTTAAAAAAATGGGTAGGTCAATGTATTGATTTACCTATAAATTAGTCGATTATGAATGATAAAGAAAAAATGTAAAAACCATTTTAATGTATAAAGATTAATCAATGTTAATTGAAATACTAAATACTATAAGCACATTAATTATACTGATTACACAAATTTTTTAATAAAAACAAAGTTAATTTGTCACTTAACTGAACAAAAGGTATTTCTGTTTTACTGAACTTCTAGTGATTTACGAATTTTTTTAAAAAAGTAATCTTCAACAGTTTTCATTTTATAATTAAAAAATAAAAATTTTTAAAAAATAATTTACAATTATTACATAATTATCTAATATGTTACTTTACTTGTATTTTAGACACCTGCGTAACTGTTTCAAAAATTTCCTTCATAAAGTTGTAGAATTTTCGGTTTCGATTTAATCCTAACAATAACAATGTTTCAAAAGTTGTTTTTAATATATGTTGCCAATATTTGGTTAAATTGAAAATCTTTAAATAATTTCAAAATTTAAAAAGAAATGTTAAAAAAAACGGCACATAAAAAAATATCAACACTTCATATGATACTTCTCTAGAAAAGGAATGAATTTTCGAAGCTTTAAAAAATAAAGAAATTTTTTTCCAGAATTGTATTGTAATCGAACGTGCGCGACCTTTCGCGAAAACAAAGTGATGTCACTTTAGTTCTTGTTTCGTCATTCGATCGCCGGCAGAGGTTGTATATATAAAGTGTGACGCAATGCCGCGACAGTGTTTACAGTTCCGAAGTTAGCAAACTAAACTTTAAGTTTCTTAAAGTTCAATTACTTTGTAGCCATGTTGTCGCAATTGGTAAAAGTTATTCCAGTATCTCGCACAATATTGGGGAGGTCTCAATTTACGAGACTTCCATTAGTGCGAAATTACTGGCGTCGAAATATGTTTTCTGAGCTGTCATCTGCTATTCAATCCGTCGAAAATCGGATGCGAGAGATGGACAAAGAGATGAATCGACTGTTTGATGACATTCAGCGATCAAGTCCTGTTAAACTACCCAGAATCTTCTCTCCGATCGATTGGGCTCGTACCAGAGAAATTCCCGTGATTTCCAAAGACGGCGATGGACGGGTTTACAAAGTGGAATTGGATATGCAAGGCATGGAGCCTGAAGACATCAAAGTCAGTCTGAAAGACCAAGAACTAACCGTCTCTGCACAAAAAGAAGAGAAGAGACCAGATGGCTCCAGATACGTTCGTGAAAACAAATATCACTACACATTACCCAAGGAAGTAAACCCTGAATCTATCAGATCTTCATTGGTGGAGGGTGTGTTGACTATCGAAGCTCCCCTACCTGCTTTGGAATCGAAAGAAATTCCTGTCACGATAGAAAGTTCTAACTCTGAAAGTGACTCTGACACAAAGAAATCAAACTAAGTATTAAGTTTTCATTAATTCTGTTATGCCTGTGATGTAATCAAGGTAATAGTTTACTCATTCATCTAAATTTCTAACTCATTTGTATTAGATTTGTGAAATAAACCATTTTTTTCTGATCACTTGGTGTTTATTATTTTGTTTTTATTAAATTTTTTTTAATAGGTTTAATTTCAAAAATTTTAATACTTTTTATCTGCTTGGGGATGGGAAGTAGTTATAATTTTATATAACACAATTTCTTACAGTATGTTATTTTCACTTTTAATGTAGCATGCCTTTATTATCTATGTGATTTAAAATGTAGAATTATGGTTAAAAAAATCTATGCTTGAATCTTTTTAAAATTTAATTATATCAGTATTTAGTATTTCATCTCCTAATTAAAGAATTATTATCAAATAACTTGAAAACCTTTTATATTGATCTATTTTAAATGTTTGAGAAATTCTTTTACATAACGAGAACTAAATTTAATTAAATGTGATAGTTTGTATTATTTATTTTTGTTGTTTTTTGTACATGAAAAGTGCTTTATAGTACTTTGTAACTGAACCTTATTGTGAATTGAGTAACAATTGTCTTGTAATCTTTGATTTGTTTTAACTTGTAAATTAATCAAAATTTATTATGCTGGAGCTGTGTATTTTTGATAATATAGGTATGGGAAGAAAAGCAACACAATGCCTACTATTACTGCTTTCAGATTTTATTTAGTTTCAATTAAATGTAACATTTTTAATTACTTACTGTGAAAAGTAGCAGTTAGGCCCTAGTGTTGTCATTAGAAGAAACCAGAAATGCATAATTAAGTAGGACAAAAGGTAATTAATTTTTCAAGTATTAAAATTTGTGAAAATTCATGTGTATGTAGGGTTTTTTTTACCTTAATTTTTTGATGATTCTACTAGCTTTGTTTAGATTGACATTTTTAAGTGTGGCTCATACATGGCAACAATTTTCTATTTAACTTTTAAAACTAAAGATGGTTTTCTTTGCAAAACAGATATTACCACAGATTTATTCTTTAATTAAAAATATTTATTAATATCTTTCTGTATTGTAGACATAGTTTTGATGTAAATAGTAATTGCTGATCAATTGCAGAAGAGATGAGAATTTAAAGAAAGACTTTGCTTTTGGCTAATTACAAGCCAGCTAATAAGGTAAAAATTATCATGTCTGCAGTTGTGATGAGAGAAGATCAATTGCAGAGTTACTAATTGGAATCTTTACTAAGAACTAATTGGAATCTTTCTATAATACTGGCATCTAAACAGTACTTGTGGATTTAAATAAGTAGTCAAGATTTCATGAGGACCACTTCCTTATGATCAACATATTTTCATTTTTGTAATAGCATTTTTAAGCTTGTATTTGAGAACTTGAAGAATATCATTAATGTATGCAAATTTAACTTGTATTATTCTTCTTACATAAATTGAGCTATTTTTAAATAGACAATAAGAAATATTGAAATCAATTTATGGTTTTCCTAAATGTATGTGTGTACATATGTACTTTTATTGCATGGAAATATATTGTTTTAGTCTTGCACTATTTTGTATGTTAAACCAATAATAGCTGATCTGGGAAATTTATCTTTAGTTTGTTGAGTAATTTGATATGTGATCATTAAAAAAAGAAATTAAACTATCATCCTTAAAAAACATATTTTTATTGAAATATTTTCCTTAACAATATTCCAAGGTTAAAAATATTTTTACATTAAATTATGCAAAATACTCAATGTTATTGGACATTCAATGCTATTTATGCAAACCAACAAATTGATTCAAAAAATATTTTTGAAACTTAGTTTGGATTTAATTTGTAACATTAGGACAAATTAACTATATTTGAATGGTGTATTAGGTGGAAAGTGTAAAATAAAATTATAAATATTTTGGAGAAAAAAACAGCAGTTTTCATTCCTGCAAATATTTATTGATTCATGCATAAATGCTTCATGCCTCACTCTACTTGATCTGCCTAATATATATATATATATATATTTTTTACATAGCATGGATGTTTTCTGAAATTACACTTATGTTATGAATAATTAAGATGACAGTCATGCTGTCACAGTAAAGATTGGATAATTTAAGGAGAAGAAAATGAAAGATGTTTATTAAATTCCTCAAAGAATAATACACACTTTTTACAAACCATAAATGAAAACTATAATGAATGAAACAATATACATCAATAATGAAATATTTTTTACTCTTGCAATTAGGCTTAAAGGCGTTTTTGCTGGAGTATTCTCTTTTTATGATCCATGATGTGAGACCAGTACTTTGGTTTGATTTCTTCTCCAAGCGTTCTAGGGAGAAAAATAGTTAATAAGTTTAGGGAAATATTTTATATATACACAAACAGTTTTATTGAAAATTAACTATGGAATATAAATAATATGCAGAGATGTTGCATTTACTTACTGCACCAGCCCACTTAACATCATTTATTCAATATGACATAAAATACCATGATAGTTTAAATTATTTATCATTCTCTTCCTGCCTATCTACTAAGTTTATATAATTTATCACGTATTACTATCTATAAAAAGCAGGTGTTGTATGGTTGTTGATCGTTTCGGCAAATAAACATCAGAATGATTTTGCTAATCTTAAGCAATATATGTAATGCCCAAATTTACATAATAATTATTAAAAAATTAAAAAAGAGTTTTTCAATGAAAATACAAAATAAAACTTTTTTACAGAGGAAAACAATAGAATGTAAACCTATTTGTGGAAACAAGAAATGAAATAATTTTTTTTTATTTTAATCCTTTTTGCTTATAAAAAAATTGTAAAATTTGAAAAAGCCATGATTAAAAATTCTTGAATTTCTTTAAAATGTTTATTGTTTTTACAACAAAGATAAGTTTGAATAACATTCTCAATTGCTTTTTCACACAAAAATATTCCATGTTTTAGCACTAAGACAAATTTGACAAATCACTTAGCTCAGTCCACACAGGAAGAAGCAAACCAGAGAATTCTGTGGTTTGGAATGGCTCCAATTCTAACAAGAGGTCACACCACTGTCCATCATTAATCACTGATTGAAATTTATATCATGTGCAAGTCACGATCACTGGTCAAAAATAATACAATCCAATTTTTCAATAATTATAAGAAAAAATAGAGTTTAAAAAATTTAAACATTTTATGTTGTTAAAATACTGCTGTTATAAGCGATTCTACAGGATACTGGTTAAAAGGTGTGATTTATACATTTAAAGAATAAAAACCATTTCATTTAACCTATTGAAAAGCTATCTTAAATATTTCTTAATGCCTCATTTTTTTTATGCAAGTTTATTGGGATTATAGCACTCTGAATAAAAAATTTTATTGCATTCTATCAAATGAGAAAAAAATTGGAATAGGTACAGAATATATCAAAAACAGAAAACTAAATAATAATAATCCTTTAGAATGATTTACTTGCAAGGAATTATCATGAGAAAGTTGATAAGTCAGTCACTCTAGATAGCACTGAGATTCAAACATTTGTTGAAAAAGAAAACTAAAGTGAGAGTAATAAATAGTTATCATGCAAATTTTATAACTTACTATTATAAAAATTTCAGTATTTATCAAATTCTATAAGATGTCCCTGAATTCTTAGGTCAAATTTTAGGAAGGTTAAACATTCATAAAAAAGCATTTTCTATAGCAACATTAGGATCAGAAATTGTGTGTTTGGCAGCAGAGTACATTGACTGCGAGTTTCTCATGGTATCTATTTTTCACTACTTTTACGAGCACCAAAATTTTAATTTGCTCAATTCCATGTGTGGGACCACTTCTACCCCCATCCATATGCTTTTCAAGAGTGGTTCACTATTAACATGAGGGTGGGTATGTAAATGATTCCCTTATTGGCCCACACTTGCTACCATATCAACTTCAACAGCATGATATGTCATATCTTTCACTAGAAATATTACCAAAGTTGTTTTGATAATGTCCCATTTGCTTTTTGGAATTCAATGTGGTGTTAGCATGACATAGTTCAGCTATTTCTGCAATATGATGTGCATGATTCCCTCAATGCATTAGCAAACCAGTAGCTTGGCCAGTACATTCATCCAATTGATCAAGCATTGAGGCCACCCTCAAGGCACTCATCTATAAGACTCAAATTGACTATGGTGAAAATCTTGTTTATATTAGAGTTTTTGCATACCGTATTTTGGACGTCCGTTAGCTTTTCTCTTAGCGCGCATGCTCATAGGAAATTGCGCATGCATATCTGTAATAATGTTTCCCATGAGCATGGGCGCTAGGGAGTAAAAGCTAATGGACGTCCAAATACGGTATGCAAAAACCTATTATTATCTTTCTGTTCATGTGAATGTTTGTGAGTATCTTTGGAAGGGTACGTCAATCACTGACTAGACACCAAAGCCTGTATCGATGTTGGTAAGGGCACATTTGATGACTTAGTGTAATTAATTGTATTGCAAATAAAAAAACTCTTTTTATTTCCTCAATATTTCTTGTTTGTCACTAACATTTTTCATTTCTGATCTCACGCTGATCTGACGCTTTAAAAAATTACTTTTTATGTATATTTTATCCTCCCTTAAAAGTTTGGGTCATAAATTCAGGAACAGGGAAGTAGATCTTCATTTGCTATGAATATCATCATAATTCTAGCAATACTATTTCATGTAATACTTTGTGAAAAACCAATATTTTGAATTGAACATACATTTAAAATAAATTTAATTTCTTTAAATCTCATATTCCATTGCTACACCAGACACAAAAACATTCCAAATATTTGGAAAAAAAAGCATTTGATCAGAATATTTTTAAAATAAAATTCTTTTTCACATAATTCAAAAATACATAGGCTGATTTTTACTGATCATAGCACAAACTTTGAGACATGATACAGTTTACTTTTCTGTATAGAAATGTATGGTCAGAAGTGATGCATTAAGAAACAAAAAAAACACAAACAAATTTCCCATAACCAGGCACAATGCCTCAGTACCACCATGCCATGAATTTCAAATCCTCTGGCTGGTAACCCAATGTCAGCTCTATTTTATTGTGTTTTCATTTATGAGACTCCAGTTGACCGTAAATGAGGATCTCATTCTCGACTATTCATTGTGGCTGCAAGAGTGCACAAAATATCTGGCATCTTTAGAGCTATTATCCAATTATTCCTTTAATGGTACAAAGCATGTATTACTATTGATGGTCGCAATTTTGAATTTTTATTATAAATCAAAGAAGCTTTTTGCAATGTTTTTGTAAATAAACTATGTTTTTCTATGCTTCATTTTTTGTGTTTGTGTCTCAATGCATCATTTCTCTTCAAACATTCATATACAAAAAAGCATATGTTTAAGTAAGCTGCAAATTACTTCCAAAGTTTAATTACATGACTGTTGAATCACTAATCTATGTTTTAGTAGAATATACTTATTAATTTTTTTGTATTATATATAATATGTGTAGCTTAGAAAATTTAAATAATACTGCAGAGGATAGCACTCATACCCTTCAGGTTGATAATAATATAGGCTTTTTAATCACATTGACATAAGTTTATAGTAATACAATGCTTTTCCAATATAAAAGTTCACTCGCAATCAAGAATTCAGCATCGACAAATCCTAAGTCCAATTGGACAATGCTCCCCCAAAGCTTCTGATTGTTTTACACTTTCTTTTTCAGTTTAAAAATTTTTAATTAGATTTTCATGAAAATTATGAGAGGTGAGACCTACTACTTTAGCCAGTTTACATTCGCATTGTGATTCATTTATATTTCGTGAAAGCTCTGTCACATCCTCAGGGACCAAAAAGTATCTAATTTTATCACAGAAAAAAAAAAAGCCTTCTTTAACCTGGATAAATCAATCTACTTTTGTTTTCACTAACAAAATCATAGCGATTTAATAGATAATATTCCATGGTTCCTTAGTAGTCAATTTGATCTTTTCGCATTCATCACTATATTCTGTTTGAAAACACTTTTTTCTGCAGCATTGACTTAAACTGTAAAACCCATCATAGAATTCATTACTGTAAGTCAAACATGGTATAATTTTGTTCTTGATTCTACATCTTACTCTATTTTCATGCAGTGAAATATAAGTCAGATTATTTGCAACAAATTCAAAGTATAATCTGACCATCGATTGTGGAAAATTGACAAGCAATCAAGTTTGACTGATTCAAAAGGAGCGGAATCTAAGAGAGAAATGTCATTTGGGAAGGAATAAAATTGAAATAAAAAGAATTTTTATTTTTAATAAGTAAAATTTAAGATTGTATGCTATTAAAAGAAAACTAGAAGAAAAATTTGACACTAACTATTAAACTCTTTCTCAATTACTTCTTTCTTTTTTTTTTTCAAAATTATTTCTAATACCCTTGAGTAGCACCCTCTAACAATCCATTGATTTTGAAAGTTCATTTATGTGGTTAAATCAAATGTTTACCATTCTATGTGATCTGTGGTTGGGCTGGCAGTATATTTTTGTTACTTTAAACACTGAAATGTAAATTGGGAGTATTCTTACCTGGAAGCCAGAGTTGAAAGTCACATGCCTCTCTGGACATTAGAATTATTTCATGACACATTTATATTATCAACAGATATATTTTTATACTTTTGCTAGGCTTGTCTTTTTGTATGAATACTCAAGAAGAAGTGCATATAATATTAATTGTTTCATTTTTCTTCCACAAAACACCAGTCCAGTGCACAATGCTTGCTTTTCATATATTGCTAAATAAAAATATGTTTTAGTTTAGAATATATAATAAATATAAGTTTAGTTAGCAATAATTTTATCCCCCATCATTTTTTTTTTTTTTTTATTTGACTTATATAAATTTTAACCATGAAATATATTGTTGATCATCATTCAAATTAAAAACCTTAATAATGGGTTAAATAAAACAAATTTCATTGAAATGTTCTATAATAATTTTGTATTAAATAAATAAATAAAATACTTACTGTGATGAATGAAATAAACCTCCGAAGGAGACACTTTACTGCCACCTTTTATAAGCCATGATGTAAGACCTGTATTTTTAATTTCTTTCTTGTCTGGTTCACTAAAGGTAAAAAATAATAATAATTTACTGGTTGCATTTATAATATTTAATTTATTTGGAAAATCATTTTTTAATGGACTCAATAATTTACCTCCTAGATAGCTATATATGTAAACCCAAAGTGCTATTTTGGAAATAATAATACATGCTAGATCAGAACTTCACAATAGTAAGCTTTCAGACTATAACGCCTTTAAGTGTACTAGATACTATTTTAACAAAGAAATTTTTCAAAATTCCTCTAATTTCCTATGTATTTCTAATTTGAAGGGTTGCGATTAAAATTCCTAAAAAATGTTTTGAGCTCTTTAGTAGAATATGTGCACACTCGCATGTAAGGTTTAATGCACTCAATAGAATTTGTTCCCGAACTTCGACCCACCACTATTGACGATACATACAGGATGTATCCTGTATCATTTTTATCGGCTAATCAGAACGGAAAAGTTCAGCTCTAATTGCAGTGGAAGAAAACATATTCATGGAATAAATTAGAACACAATTTTCAGCAAAAAAATATAGTCAGATAAGCACAGCATAAGTGAAAGATATACAAAACTGAAACTAGATTTGTAAAAAGCAAAATACATTTGACTACAAAATAGTTTTAAACTCGATTTAAACCACGTGATGAATTATATTTGAAGATGAAAATAAAGACTTTCCAGCTAAAAACCACTACCATCAGTTAAGTTATAAAAATATTTTTTCTAGTAATTCTAATGAAAAGGAAATACTTTTGAGCAAAATCCCCTCTGTAAAATGAAAATAATGAAAAACAGTACTTTTCAAACAAAAGTTTGTCTTTTGTAGGAATGCAAATAACTCTTTTAAAGTTGAAGGAATTTAGTGGTGGTTAGCCCTCTCTCTCAAAATAATGTGAGCCTTAAATTGTAATAAAATTCCTTCTTAATGCTCTGTTTAATCCAAAAGGTAACAAGAACAAATAAGAAAATTAGTCTTCTGTCACCCTAACAGAATAATGAAGATCAAATAATAAGAAAACAGGCTTTATGTAAGAAAGCCTGAGCAGGTGTTGAA